>RAHM01000059.1:27596-76600 GCA_003713295.1 Parotia lawesii
TTATTCCCATCCCCATTCCCATCCCCATTTCAATTATTCCCATCCCCATTCCCATTCCCATTCCCATTTCAATTATTCCCATTCCCATCCCCATTCCCATCTCCATTCCCATTTTTTCCATTCCCATTCCCATCTCCATTTCCAATTCCATTATTTCCATTATTTCCATTTCCATTATTCACATCTCCACCCCACCCCATCCCATCCCATCCCATCCCATCCCACCCCACCCCATCCCATCCCATCCCACCCCATCCCATCCCATCTCGGTTCCCCCGCAGCCCTACCGGGAGCCGGGAATTCTGTCGGGATACCGCCCTGCCGGGCTCTCCGCCGGCGCCTGCCTCCGGAGCGTTTTCCAGCTCTCCAACGAGACCCTGAACATCTGGAGCCACCTGGTGCCCGCGGGGTGAGCGCCGGGGCCGCCGGGGGCGCGCGCGGGGCCGCCGGGATCCTCACCGCGCCCTTCCCRCAGGTATTTCCTCGGGACGCTCGCGCGGCGGCTCCGGGCGGGCCGGGAGGATCCCGGGATTTGGCCGTTCCTGCTTTTCCTGGGCACGTGCTGCCTGTACCCGCTGGCGTCGAGCGGCGCCCACGCCCTGGGAGCCCTGGGCCGGCACGGGCGGCACCGCGGCTACTGCTGCGACTACGCCGCGCTCGGCCTCTACGGCCTGGGTGAGCCGGCAGCGCGCACGCCGGGAACGGGAACGGGAACGGGAACGGGAACGCCGGGAATGGTCCGGGAATGATTGATTGAGCCGGGAATGGTTCGGGAATGATTCAGCTGGGAATGGTTCAGGAATGGTTCAAGAATGATTGATTGAGCCGGGAATGGTTCGGGAATGATTGAGCCAGGAATGGTTTAGGAATGATTCAGCCGGGAATGATTGATTCGGGAATGGCTAAGCTGGGAATGATTGAGCCAGGAATGATTGATCCGGGAATGATTCGGGAATGATTGATCTGAGAATGATTGAGCTGGGAATGGTTCGGGAATGACTGAGCCGGAAACAATTGATTCGAGAATGATTGAGCCGGGAATGATCCAGGAATGATTGAGCCGGGAATGGTCCGGGAATGGTTCGGGAATGATTCAGCCGGGAATGATTGAGCTGGCAATGGTTTGGGAATGATCAATCTGGGAATGATTGAGCCGGGAATGATCGATCTGGGAATGATCGATCCAGGAATGATTGAGCCGGGAATGATTGGTCCAGGAATGATTGATTTGGGAATGATCAATCCAGGAATGATTGATGTGGGAATGATCCGGGAATGATTCGGGAATGATTGATCCGGGAATGATTGAGCTGGGAATGATCTGGGAATGATCCGGGAATGACTGATCTGGGAATGATTTATTCGGGAACGATTTGGGGCGTGGGAGGAGATGCGTGAGCACAGGTTTACGGAATTTTGGGAATTTAGCCCGGATTTATGGGATTTTGGGAATTCGGGGTGTGGGAGGAACTGGGATAGCCCCGATTTGTGGGATTTGGGGAATTTAGCACGGATTTACAGGATTTCAGGAATTTAGCCGGATTTATGGGATTTTGGGAATTTGAGGGGTCAGGAGGAGCTGGGTGAGCCCGGTTCGTGGGAATTCAGGAATTCGGGAATCCGGGGCGTGGGAGGAGCTGGGTGAGCATGGGTTTATGGGATTTGGGGAATTTAGTCTGGATTTGTGGGATTTTGGGAATTCGGGGGGGGTCAGGAGGAGCTGGGATCACCTGGATTCCTGGGATGCCACATCCAGAGGGGGAGGTTTGGGGGAAGCTCCGGCTCCTCCTTTCCCTCCTCCCAGAACCCTGGAATTTGGGAATGTCCTGGAGCAGCTCCGGCCACAAATAATTTGGGACAGACCCAGCTCGGTTGGGATTTGGAATGAAGGGAATTAGGGAAAATCCCAGATTTTTTCGGAGGAGCCACGCCGGGAGCAAGCGGCAATTCCAGGATATTCCCATGGCTCCACACGCCTCCGGTCCCTCTGGAATTCCCGCTGCTCCCAGCTCCCTGTTTGGGATATTCCCATCTTTTCGTGTGCCAACCCGGAGCTCCCAGCTGCGGCCAGGAATTCCAGGGGAATTCTGGGATTGGGAGCTATCCGGGCCCCGCTGTGCTTCCAGGCTCGGCGCTGGCATACTCGGCCTACGCATTCCCGTGGGAATGGGTCGGGAGCACATTCCATGATTTCTACGTTCCCGTGGCCGTGGTCAACACCGTGCTCAGCACCGGCCTGGCCTGCTATTCCAGGTGGGAATTCCGACAGCAGCGGGAATTCGGGATGGAAGGTTCGGGCAGGGATGGGAGGCGGGGAAGGGGAAAGAGGGAATTTTTCCGTTTGGGAAATGTGGAGAGTTGGATGAGGGAAATGCGGGATAACGGGAGGAGCGTTAATTGTGGGAGGTTCCGAAGGGGATTTATGGAATGCTGGGAGGGTTTGGATCGGGAGGGAACTTGGGGATGATCCAGGTGCTCTGTCCCACATTCCCAGAGAAGCTGGGGGTGGATCCCTGGAATGTCCAAGGCTGGGTTGGAGCAGCCTGGGGTGGTGGGAGGAGTCCCCGCCCTTGGAATGGGATCAGCTCCCGGTTACCTTCCCAGCCGAAACATTCCATGACCAAATTCCCGGCCCTCCGTGGGGGGATGGGCTGCACCCCCAGCCCGGCTGCGGCATCCGGGGCATCCCGTGTGGAATTCCCGGTGTGATTCCTGGTGTATCCCGTGTGGAATTCCCGGTGTGATTCCCAGTGCATCCCATGTGGAATTCCCTGTGTTTCTTCTTGCACCCCGTGTGGAATTCCCGGTGTGATTCCCAGTGTATCCCATGTGGAATTCCCTGTGTTTCCTGGTGCATCCCATGCTGTGCCATGAGAATTCCCTGTGTTTACTGGTTCATCCCATGTGGAATTCCCTGTGTGATTCCCGGTGTATCCCATATGGAATTCCCTGTGTTTCCTGGTATATCCCCTGTGGAATTCCCTGTGTGATTCCCAGTGTATCCCATATGGAATTCCCTGTGTTTCCTGGTGTATCCCACACTCTGCTATATGGAATCCCCTGTGTGATTCCCGGTTCATCCCACATGGAATTCCCTGTTTTTCCCAGTGTATCCCATATGGAATTCCCTGTGTTTCCCGGTACATCCAGGTGTATCCCATATGGAATTCCCTGTGTGATTCCCGGTGTATCCCACACTCCACCTTGTGGAATTCCCTGTTTTTCCCAGTGTATCCCATATGGAATTCCCTGTGTGATTCCCGGTGTATCCCACACTCTGCCCTGTGCAATTCCCTGTTTTTCCCAGGTTTCTGGAGGCTGAGCGGCCCCGGCTGAGCAAAGCTTCCCGAATTTTGGCCTTCGTGTATCCCTACATTTTCGACAGCATCCCGATTTTCTACAGGGTGCGTATCCCACAGAATCCCGGGAAATTCCAGCTGCCTCAGCCTGGAATTCTTTGGGAAAACAGGCCCAGCTCGGGATTGGAAAGACAAACGAACTCCGGCAGGAAAARGCGCCCGGATGTTTATTCCTGCTCCGGTTGCCGGCGGATCCCTCCCACTTCAAAGGGCCGGAAAATTCCTGCCTCGGGAGCTGGGAAGGGCCTTTTCCAGGGATTGAACCGGAGCAGGGCGGGAATCTGGGGAGGGACAAGGATGGGAATGCGGGGTTGGAGTGGGGGTGGGGAATTGGGAATGGCCGTGGCTCCTCTGGGATGGATGGATCCCACTTTTTCTTGGGAAGTGGGGTTGGAATGGAGGTGATGGGGATGGGGAACTGGGAATGGCCATGGCTCCTTTGGGATCAATGGATCAATCCCATTTTTCCTGGGAATCAGGGTTGGAATGGAGATGATGGGTGCGGAAAACTGGGAATGGCTGTGGCTCCTTCGGGATTGATTGATCCCGTTTTTCTTGGGAAGCGGGGATGGAGTGGAGGTGATGGGGATGGGAACTGGGAATGGCTGTGGCTCCTYYGGGATTGATTGATCCCGTTTTTCTTGGGAAGCAGGGTTGGAACGGAAGGGATGGGGATGGGAAACTGGGAATGGCCGCAGCTCCTCTGGGATTGATTGATCCCATTTTTCCCGGGTATCAGGGTTGGAATGGAGGTGATGGGAATGGGGAACTGGGAATGGCTGTGGGTCCTTTGGGATCAATGGATCAATCCCGTTTTTCCCAGGAAGTGGGGTTGGAATGGAAGAGATGGGTGCAGAAAACTGGGAATGGCCGTGGCTCCTTTGGGATTGATGGATCCCGTTTTTCCTGGGAAGTGGGGTTGGAACGGAGGTGATGGGTGCAGAAAACTGGGAACGGCCGTGGCTCCTTCGGGATGCACGGACGGACGGACGATCCCGTGTTCCCGGCAGCTGTCCCGGTGCGCGGCTGGCGGCTGCTCCGAAGGCTCCCTCCGGCTGCATTCCCGGCACAGCCTCTGCGCCCTCCTCACCTTCCTCATCCTCACCTCGCGCCTGCCCGAGCGCCTGGCGCCCGGAGCCTTCGACATCATCGGTGAGCGCTGCACGGAGCGCCGGGAATATCCCCGGGAATGCCGGGAATAACCCCCAGGGAATGCCGGGAATATCCCCGGGAATGCTGGGAATAACCCCCGGGAATGCCGGGAATAACCCCCAGGAATGACCCTGGGAATGCCGGGAATAACCCCCAGGAATGCCGGGAATAACCCCCAGGGAATGCTGAGAATAACCCCTGGGAATGCCGGGAATAACCCCCAGGAATAACCCCCGGGAATGCCGGGAATAACCCCCAGGAATAACCCTGGGAATGCCGGGAATAACCCCCAGGAATAACCCCCAGGGAACGCCAGGAATAACCCCCAGGAATGCCGGGAATAACCCCCAGGGAATGCTGAGAATAACCCCTGGGAATGCCGGGAATAACCCCCAGGAATAACCTCCAGGAATGCCGGGAATAACCCCCAGGAACAACCCTGGGAATGCCGGGAATAACCCCCAGGAATAACCCCCAGGGAACGCCAGGAATAACCCCCAGGAATGCTGGGAATAACCTCAGGGAATGCCGGGAATAACCCCGGGGAATGCCGGGAATAAACCACAAGAATTAAGGATAGGAATTAACAGGAGGAATAAAAACCACAGTAATTGGGAATGGGAATTAGAAGGATGGAAAACCACAGGGACTGGGAATAGGAATTCATGGGATAAAACCACAGGGATTGGGATCGGGAATGGGAATTAATAGAGGGAAAAAACCATGGGAATTGGGAATGGGAATGGGAATTTGTAGGTGGATAAAAACCACAGGAATTAGGGAATAGGAATTAACAGGAGGATAAAACCACGGGAATCGGGAACGGGGATTTATGGGATAAATATTTCATGGAGCGGGCTGAGCGCGTTTTAAGCACGGAATCCCGGAATTCCGGAATGCTTTGGGACACCTCCCATTATCCCAGACCGCTCCTGGAGCATTCCGGCCACGTGGAATCCACCCGGCCGAGCTGACCGCCCCTGGAATTTCCATGGAATTTCCATGGAATTCCCRGAGCGCGTTTTGTCGCAGGGCACAGCCACCAGCTTTTCCACGTCTGCGGGATCCTGGGAACGCACTTCCAGCTGGAAGCCGTCTCCATGGACATGGCGGAGCGGCGGGGCCGCCTCCCGATTCCCTCTTCCCTGGAAACCTTCGGATCCCTGGGAATAGGAGCGGCCGGCAGCCTGGCCATCCTCGGGATCTGCTTCCGGCGCCTCCGCCCGGAGCGTTTTTCCCGGGAAAAATCCCGCTAGGATTGGGGATTGCCTCGGATTTGTGGGAGCAATCCCATTCCCGAGGGGTCCGGGGGGGTCGGGGGGGGTTTGTTGCCTGCAAATATTCCTTCGGGATTTTCCCAAGGGAAAAACTTGGCTTTATCCATGGATGGGCTGGGAAGAGCTTCCCGCGCCGCGGTTATCCGCGRGAAAAGCGGCAAAGAGTCGGGATTTGATCCCGAAAAAGGGAGAGGAGYGCTCCTGCATCCCAAAGAAAGCGGGATCCCTCCGGCCTGCCTCGGGGAGGAATCCCGGGAATGTCAGCGTCACCAGCCTGGAGATTCCCGGTGAAGCCAAGGGCTCCCTAATTCCCGTTTTTCCCCTTGGAAGTGGCGTTCCTTTGGGAATTTCCAGCCTTCCACTCAGCCCAGGAAAGGCGGGATGCAGGGATTGGAGCTTCCCTCCGGATTAATTCCCACTGGTTTTACTCCTTATCTGGGAAAAGGAATTCCAGGAGAGCTCCCACGGGGTGTTCCCGCYGGTTTAACTCTGGGAAATCCTGGGAAGCTCATTCCTGTGGGAATGCCGAGTTTCCGCGTGGGGATGGAATTCCGGGATCGCATCCTGGCCCGGCTGTTCCTGGAGCTGGGATGGATCCCGGGATGGAGGCCGGGAGAAGGGAGAGCTCCGCTTCCGAACCTCCCTGGATCTGGGATCCCTTGGGAAAAGGGTTTTCTCGTTTTTCTTGGATGAGGGATTGGGATGGGAGCAGGATCCATGGAGAAAAGCGGGATTTGGGACAGCTCAGGGATTAAAGACCCTCAGGAATTTGAAAGAATTCCCAGGGTTTTCCCTCTGCTGTTCCATGTTTTCCCTTCCCGCCGYTCCTGGATTTTACAAGGAGAGCCTGGAGCTCTCAGCCTTTTCCAGGATCCAGGTTTTTCCTGGGATTTTCCGGCAGGAGCCCAGCACACGCCGCTTATTCCTTGGGAATATTATCCCGGCTAATCCTGCGGGTGTTCCATGAATTTGCTTTCATTGCCTTCGCTGCACGTCRGGAGCTGCGGAAATCCGGGATAACGCAATAAAATCTGGGATCAAAGGGTTCCGTGTGGGAGAAATCAATCCTTGGGAATGGCGCCCGGGGTTTTTTTCGGGATTTTTCCAAGCGCTGGAATTGTTTCTCCGATGAAAAGGAACGGAAATCGCTGCTCGGAATCTGCTTCCTAATCCAAATATTCCCGGGAAAACYGATCCCTTCGGAGAGCGTTGCTGATAATTCCGGAGTTTATTCCCTTTGGGGGAGGGATCGGGCTGGGATTGCAGAGCCTGGAAAAAGCTCAGGAATCRTCCCGGGATTCTTCCAGCTGCTTCAGCTTTTGATCGGAATTCCTCTTCCGTCCCAGGARTTTTAGGAAAACTGCATTCCGAACGGCACGGAATGCCAGAATTCCGTGGGATCCTGTGGCCCAGCGCATGGAATGGGCGATGTTGGATCTTGGAGCAGCACGGGGGGCRGATTTTTCCTGCTTTTTACCAAAAATCTCGGGATTTGACTCAATTCCCTTCCCAGGGGAACGCGAAATTCCGTGTCCCGCTGTTCCAAGGAAATAAACCGGGATATTCATTCGCTGGAAAGTTTCCTCGTGTGCCTGTGCCCCATCCATGGCAAATCCCAAACAAATCCAGGAATTTCGGGATCCCTCATCCCTCCTCGGCCACGTGGCTTTGGAAAGGCTGGGAAACAGAAGGAATTTAGGGATCCTCCAGGTCATTTGATCCCGGGGTTTTTTTTTKAATATCCTTGAAGTGTGTGGTGGAAACATTAAGGAATTTGGACTAAAACCGGGAATTCCCTGGAATTCGACAGGAATTGAGTCGTTCCCCCCAATTTCCCCATTGGAATTCATTCCCTCGGCAGGAAGTTTGCTTTTCCCTGGACTCGTTCTGCCGGGTTTTTCCCACGTGTTCCAACACCCCACTGGAATGTTTATTTTCCACCACGGATCATTTCCCACGGGTTGGGAATTAACTCGATTCCAACGGGTTGGGAATTAACTCGTTTTCCACAGGTTGGGAATTAACTCGATTCCAATGGGTTGGGAATTAACTGATTGACTGGTTCACCTCCAGGCAGGCACCCAGGGAAGCCCTGGCCCTGCAAACGGGCTGGATTCCACCCGTTTTCCTGGAAGATTGGGATTGGGCGGATAAAAAGGGGAAAAATCCTGGAAAACCAGGCCGCGCTCCCGGACCCGCCGGCGCCGGGATTCGAACCCGCGGCCCCTCCGCCGCCGCCGCCGCAACCAGCAGGGGGCGCCCGCGCCCCGGGCCGCGCCCCTTTGGCGTCGCCATGGTTGCGCCGTGCGTGATGACGTCACGCGCCAGCGCGGGCTGATTGGTCGGATTTGAATCGCGGCGGGCGCGCGGCCGCCGCTCGGACCCCGCCGGCCGGAGCGCGACCCCCGGGCCCTGTCGCGACAGCGGCGACAGCGGCGACAGCGGCACCCGCGACATGAAGGCGGCGTGAGTGGCTCCACAGCCCCCTCGCGGCCACGGGACGGCGGGCTCGGCCTGGGCGTCCTCGGCGTGGGGCAGCTCCGGCCGCTGCGGCGGGGCCGCTCCTCATGGCTGCCCCCAGGGCCTTCCCGCTTCCTTCCCCCTCATCCCGGTTCCTTCGCTTCTCGGCTTTTACCCCCGTCCCTTCCCGCTTCCTCCCCCCTCATCCCGGTTCCTTCGCTTCTCGGCTTTTACCCCCGTCCTTGTTTTCCCGGTCCTCCCCCGGTCCCTGTCCTCCCGTTCCCTCGGGTGTCCCCCCTGGCCCCCCTCAGGGCTTCCCCGTCTCCCCCGGTTCCTTTCCCCCTCCCCTCTCCCGGTTTTCACCCCCGTCTCCCGGTTCTCCCCACCGCTTCCCGGCTTTCCCCCATCCCTGTCCCCCCCTCTCCCGGTTTCCCCCTCACGGCTCTCTCCCCTCAGTAGGGCCAAGACGCCGCGGAGGCCGAAGAAACCCACGAACCCCACGCTGAAGGACCCGGTGGGGGTGAGTTCGGGGCCGTTCCGGGGCCTCATCCCGGTTCTCCCTGATTCCCACCATTCCCGGGTTTATTGCCGCTGTATCCCGGTTCCCCCTGATTCCCACCATTCCCAGGTTTATTGCCGCTGTGTCCCGGTCCGGGGGCTCATCCCGAGCCCCCCTGATTCCCACCATTCCCTATTCCCAGGTTTACTGCCGCTGTATCCCAGTTCGGGAGGTTCATCCCGGTCCCCCCTGATTCCCAGCGTTCCCCATTCCCAGGTTTATTCCCCCTGTATCCCGGTCCCCCCTGATTCCCCCCATTCCCAGGTTTATTGCCGCTGTATCCCGCTTTGGGGGGGCTCATCCCGGTCCCCCCTGATTCCCACCTCTCCCCATTCCGAGGTTTACTGCCGCTGTATCCCGGTCCCCCCTGATTCCCAGCGTTCCCTGTTCCCAGGTTTCCTGCCGCTGTATCCCGGTCCCCCCTGATTCCCACCTCTCCCCATTCCGAGGTTTACTGCCGCTGTATCCCGGTCCCCCCTGATTCCCAGCGTTCCCCATTCCCAGGTTTAYTGCCGCTGTATCCCGGTCCCCCCTGATTCCCAGCGTTCCCCATTCCCAGGTTTACTGCCGGGTGCGGCCGCTGAGCCGTGCGGACCAGGAATGCTGCATCGAGGTCATCAACGACACCACGGTGCAGATCCACCCCCCCGAGGGCTACCGGGTGTTCCGAAACGGCGAGTACCGTGAGGTGAGGGCTGCATTCCAGCCTGGAATTCGCCTGGAAGCGCTGCCCGGTCCCTGGGAGTGTTGTTGGAGCATCCTGGCTTGGTGGGAGGTGTCCCTGCCCGTGGCAATGGAATTATCTTTAAGGTGCCTTCCCCGTCCAGACCGTTCTGGAATTCCATGGATGACTCATCCAGCTGCTTTTCCCTGCTCTCCAAGTTTTCCCTGACTCATCCAGCTGCTTTTCCCTGCTCTCCAAGTTTTCCCGTTGCTTGTGTGACTTGCAAAGTGCCAAATCCGAATGTTTTCAACCCAAAAACCCGTCTCTAGCAAAAAAAGCATCACTTCCATAGCCATAAAACGTATGGAAAGGACCTTAAAGCTCATTCCATGGGCAGGGAAACCTTCCACCATCCCAGGCTGCTCCAACGTGGCCTTGGACGTTCCAGGGATGAGGAATCCGAGTGGGATTGCTTGTCCGGATGGGAATGCTAGCTGGGATGTGGAATATTTTGTTTCCAATTTCAGCCTGGAAAATTCCTGTGGGAAGCGTTTTAAGGGACCTTCAGAGGGTTAAATGAAAATGGGTAAAGCTTCGTTAAATGTCGGCGAATCGAGTTTGGTTCAGGAGCTTCAAATTCAGGTGTTCAGTTATTTTAAGCAAGAGTTCCGATGGGAAAACGATCAGATTGGTTAAAAAAAATTAAACCAGACTGAAATGTAGGACTGAAAAAAGATCCCGAATTAAATAAAAAATGGGAAAAATTGGAATTGAAAGAAAAAATTGAAACCAGGGAACAGCCCTGCTTTGGCCACGGTGGGTGTTCCTTTGCTCGGTGCGGATGCTGGTGGCAGCTCGAAGGAAATTCCAGCTTTTAGCCGTAGATTGGGAATTCTGGGGTCCGTGGGATCCTCCCTGGGCGCTCCTGGCCGTGGAGCTGGAGGTTCAGGGTGGTTTTCCCTCCCTCTCCCGGCAGACCCAGTATTCCTTCAAGGAGGTGTTTGGCACCCTGGTGGTGCAGAAGGAGCTCTTTGACGCGGTGGCCAAGCCGCTGGTGGAGGATCTGATCCGGGGCAAGAACGGTGAGCAGAGGTCTCGTCCTGTCTCCCATTCCTGGGGTGTCRCGGCTCCCGAGGTTTCTCACCTGGTTTCCTTGGAATTGTGGCTCAGCTCCTCGCACAGCACCCTGGGAACCTCTTGATGGAATGGGAATTGCAGGACACCCCTTAAAAGCTGTTTATGGAAGAGGAATCCTGGAAYGGTTTGGGTGGGAAGGGATGATCCAGTCCCGTGGGCAGGAACACYTTCCAYTATCCCAGGCTGCTCCAAGCCCYATCYAGCSTGGCTGGAACATTCCAGGGATGGGACAACCCGTGCCAGGGCCGATTTTTGGTGGATCCTGGAGAGGACGATGAATATTCCCAGCTGGGACGATCGGCGAGAGCTGCCGACGCTTTTGATCGTGTGGAATATTCGAGGTGGTTTTTTTTTTTATTCCCCAAATCCCGCTGATTTCTCCCTTTCCCCGTATTCCCAGGGCTCCTGTTCACCTATGGGGTGACGGGCAGCGGGAAGACCCACACCATGACAGGATCTCCTGGGGACGGGGGGCTCCTGCCCCGCTGCCTGGCCATGATCTTCAACAGCATCGGCCCCTTCCAGGCCAAGAGATTCGTGAGTGCCTCCCCTGAATCCTCCCCAAATCCCTGGATAACGGGTCCTGCTCCAAGGAAATCCGGCCTGGTGCTGGAGGGCTTGGAAGGGGATAAAACCCCAACCCCCAAGTCCTCATTCCAAAAGGGTTTGGGTATCTGGGAATGCTTTTGAATCACTCAGTGGTTTGGTGCTTATTCCCCAAGCCCATCCTAGGAAAAATCCGGGATGATTTCTCCCTCTGGAAGCTGCGGTGTGCGAGAGATGGAAAGATTTGAGGCGGAAATCAGGGATTTAGTGTTTTTCCTGTTGGGATGTGAGGAGCAGGGCCAAGCTTGGATGAAGATCTGTGGTCTGATTATCCTCAAATAGTTGTTAGTTCTTTAATTAACTCTAAAAATAATTAATGACGAGGAATCATCCCGAGTTCTGGAATGAGATCCACAGGAATCCGTGTCCAGAATCACGGGATCATTAAGGTTGGAAAAGACATCCGAGATCGAGTCCAACCTTTGATCACCACCCTGTCAACCAAGTAATGGAGATGGGAGGCTTTTCCCGAAATTCCTTGGGATTTTTGGCATTTAAATATACTGAAATAATCCTGGAATTCTCATCCTGGGGAGCTTTTATAAAACATTATTTTGGGAATTGTTTCTGTCAGATCTTGGTGGGTTGAACTCCAATGAGGGGCTGTGGTGTTAATTAATTAATTAATACCAGCCTAATCAAGCTAATTAATTATCGAATCAAATAATCCTTTGTTGGCCACCACCTAGATGTTGGAATTGGCTGAAATTCCTGTTTTTTCCCCTCAGGTTTTCAAGCTGGACGACAAGAACGGGGTGGATGTGCAGAGTGAGGTGGACGCTCTGCTGGAACGCCAGAGGAGGGAGGCCCTGCCTGTCCCAAAAACTCCGTCTGGGAAGTGAGTGACTCTGGGAATGGCAGAGGGAATTTATTCSCTAGGAACGGGACTCTTTGAGGGTGCTTTTAATTCATCTTGGGCTCTGCCCTTGAAGAAATGGAAGAAAAATTGGGAAAAAATCAGTGAATCTTTATTAATTAATTAGGCAATTGTATCCCACTGAAATTCCTGGTCTATTCCTGCTGTTCTAACGGGTGATTTCCACTTGGAGGAAGCCATTCCATAGCTTTTTTTCTGGAATTTTCCCCCTGAATTTTTGGGCTTTTCCCTCACAATTTTTTTGCCCTTTTCCCTCACAATCTTTTTGCCCTTTTCCCTCACAATTTTTTTGGCCTTTTCCCTCAGAGTTTTTGACCTTTTCTCTCAGAATTTTTGGCCTTTTCCCTCACAATTTTTTTGACCTTTTCCCTCACAATTTTGGCCTTTTTCCCTCAGAATTTTTGGCCTTTTCCCTCAGAATTCTGGCCTTTTTCCCCCTGAATTTTTGGCCTTTTCCCTCAGAATTTTTTGGCCTTTTTCCTCAGAATTTTTTTGGCCTTTTCTCTCAGAATTTTTGACCTTTCCCCTCAAATTTTTATTGCCTTTTCCCTCATAATTTTAGACCTTTTCCCCCCTGATTTTTTTGACCTTTTCCCTCAGAATTTTTTGACCTTTCCCCCTGAATTTGTTTGCCTTTTCCCTCAGAATTTTAGACCTTTTACCTCAGAAGTTTTTGGCCTTTTCCTTCAGAAATTTTTTGGCCTTTTCCCTCAGAATTTTTTTGACCTTTTCCCTCAGAGTTTTTGGCCTTTCTCCCTTGAATCTTTGACATTTTCCCCTCAGAATCTTTGACATTTTCCCCTTGGAATTTTGGACGCTTTTCCCCCAGAATTTTTGGCCTTTTCCCCCCTGAATTTTTTTGGCCTTTTCCCTCAGAAGTTTTGGCCTTTTCCCTCAGAATTTTTTGCCTTTCTCCCCTGAATTTTTTTACCTTTTCCCTCAGAATTTGAAAGGCACCTTAAAGTTGATCTCGTGCCATGGGCAGGGATATTAATAATAAGACTACTAATTAATAATTAATAAAATCTGAATGGAGATTGAGTGTATTCCATGTGGTTTGAGCAGTGATTTAGATGACCAGACTTAGTCTGGTTTTGTACCCGTTAAGCCAGGACTAAGCCTGTTAAGCAAGGACTGAACTGCCGTGGCTTGGAGTCAGAATCCTGTGAAGTTCAATTTGGAGCTTTTTCCATAGAACCATGGAATTTCCTCAGTTGGATCGTGGAATTCCAACCACGGAATTTCCACAGTTGAACCGTGGAATTCCAACCACAGAATTTCCTCAGTCGATCCGTGGAATTCCAACTCCTGGCTGTGCACAGGACACTCCAAGAACCAGAATTTTGCCCCATATTGAGCATTTCCCCACCCCAACCCTGCAGATCTGCCCTGACATGTTCTGGCTCCTGGGAATTCCATCCCCATCCCTTTGTTTCCCGCAGGAGACAGCTGGATCCCGAATTTGCCGACATGATCAACGTCCAGGATCACTGCAGGGCGGAGGAGGTGGACGAGGACAACGTCTACGGCGTCTTCGTGTCCTACATCGAGATCTACAACAACTACATCTACGACCTGCTGGAGGAGGCTCCCTTCGAATCCATCAAACCCAAGTGAGTTTGGGAATCCGGGATTTTCCTCGCCGGGRGTTGGGAATCGGCGCCAAACCTCTGGAAGAGGGGGATGGGGACGATGTCTGCAGTGTCTCTGTGCCCTCCGCCGGCATCTACGACCTCCTCGGAGCCCATCAAGCCCAAGGGAGTTTGGGAATTCCCACATTCCCAGCCCAGGGAGGCTTTGGTAGGATCTCCAGCGTGGTTTGTTGGTTGTTGCCTTAGGGAGCCTGGCTCAAAATTCCTGGGAATCGCCGTTAAAAACACATGGAAAGGAATCCAGGCAGGAATATTTCAGTGCTGATGGCCAACGCTTGGTGCTCACTTCCTCGTTAGGACAGGCGATTAACGAGCAAATCTTTAATTGATTAGGCAGTTGTATCCCACTGACATTCCCAATCTATTCCTGCTGTTCTGACAGGTCATTCCAACTTGGAACAAGCCATTCCATAGCTTTTTTCCCTGGAAACAGTGAAAAACACTGGTTTGGTGCTCCGTATTTCCGTATTATTCCACTCGCTATCAGTAATTCCTGTAGTAATTAATTAATTAACTGTCTCCTCRTGAAATCAGGGATATTTTTCCAAAGGTGTACACTTGTGATGCCTAAAATTAGTAGGGAAAATCTGCAAATTCCTCTTGGAATCCGTGGATTAAAATTCCAACTCCATTAACGGAGCCCGTCCGTCCTGTGTTCATTAAGGAGCGGCTCATTAACAAAGACTAACGAGGGCAAAGCAAACCAGGAGCTGCCGCCTCATTCCAAAAGGGTTTGGATCTCTTGGAATGCTTTTAAACCATTCAATGGTTTGGTGCTTATTCCCCAGCCCCATCCCAAAAAAAAAAAAATCCGGGATGATTTCTCCCTCTGGAAGCTGCGGTGCGTGAGAGACGGAAAGATTTGAGGCAGAAATCAAGGATTTAATGTTTTTCCGTGTTTTTTTGGTAGGTGGAACAGTTGCAACACTCCTGTGAGAAATGGAGACTTTGTGTATGTGTCCAGCGTGTTATTCCCGCTATTCCAGTGCCATTTCCCTCGAGTAGAAGCAGAAAATTCCCTGCCTTTCCTTGCTTTCCTAGGGAATCTAGGATGCTCTCMTCGCTTCTGTGTGCTTGTAGAAAAGCAATAGCTGCCACCAAAGCAATTAATTGCAATTAAATAGCTGCTAATTAGAGCACTAGCTGGAGTGTCACTAATCCTGGCTGTGTGTCCGTGTCCKGTATTCCCTCTTCCAGCTTTTAGATGGATAATTGACCTTTTCCCTCAGAGTTTTGTCCTTTTTCCCCTCTGAGTTTGGACTTTTTCCCTCAGAATTTTGACCATTTTTCCACCTGAATTTTTGTCCTTTTCCCTCAGAATTTTTGGACATTTTTTCCACCTGAATTTTGACCGCTTTCCCTCAGAATTTTTGGACATTTTTTCCACCTGAATTTTGACCGCTTTCCCTCAGAATTTTTGGTTGTTTTTCCCTCAGAATTTTGACCACTTTCCCTCAGAATTTTTGGACACTTTTCCTTCAGAATTTTTGGACACTTTTCCTTCAGAACTTTTGGCCTTTTCCCTCAGAATTTTTTTGCCTTTTCCCTCAGATTTTTTAACATTTTTCCCTCAGAATTTTTTACCTTTTCCCTTGGAATTTTGACCTCTTTCCCCCAGAATTTTTGGGYGTTTTTCCCTCAGAATTRTTTGCCTTTTCCCTCAGAATTTTTAACATTTTTCCCCCAGAATTTTTGACCTTTTCTCCCAAAATTTTTGACCTTTTCCCCCTCAGAATTTTTACCTTTTCCCCTTGACTTGTGATGTTTTTCCCTCCAAATTCTGAATTTTCCCTCAGAGTTTTGACCGTTTTCCCACAGAATTTTGACCCTTTTCCCTTGGAATTTTTGACTGTTTTCCCTCAGAATTTTTGGCCTTTTCCCCTCAGATTTTTTGGCCTTTTGCCTCCCTGAATTTTGACCTTTTTCCCCCTGAATTTTTAACATTTTTCCTCCTGAATTTTTGACCTTTTCCCCTTGACTTGTGATGTTTTCCCTCCAAATTCTGAGTTTTCCCTCAGGATTTTGACCCTTTTCCCTCAGAATTTTGACTGTTGTCCCCCTGAATTTTTGTTCTTTTTCCCTCAGAATTTTGACCATTGTCCCCCAGAGTCGTTGACCTTTTCCCCTCAGAATTTTGGATGTTTTTCCCTCAGAATTTTGGATGTTTTTCCCTCAGAATCTTTTGCCTTTTCCCTCAGAACTTTTTACCTTTTGCCCTGGGCTTTTTGACCTTTTCCCTCAGAATTTTTAACATTTTCCCCCCAGAATTTTTGACCTTTTCCCCTCAAATTTTTGACCTTTTCCCGCTGAATTTTGCCCTCCAAGAAAATCTGCATGGCAGGAAGCTGCCCGGAAAACTCCACTCTAACGGGATTTGTTTGTTTTCCCTCTTTCCCGCTTTCCCAAAGACCTCCCCAGTCCAAAATCCTTCGGGAAGACCAGAACCACAACATGTACGTGACGGGCTGCACCGAAGTGGAGGTCAAATCCACAGAGGAAGCTTTTGAAGTCTTCTGGAGAGGTAAATCTTGGAATTCAGGGCCGCTCCCACATCCCAGCACCTTAAACCTTATCCATGGGCAAGGAAATTCCATCGGATCAGCTCCATCCGGCCTGGCCTTGGGACACTTCCAGGGGTGGAGCCATCCACACCTTCTCGGGGCGTTTAGGGCCTCCCCATTCCCAACCCTTCCCAATATCCCATAGCTGCGAAATCCCTCACACCCCCGATGCTGGAAGAGGTGGGAATTGTGGGAAAGCAGCAGGATTTTGTGGGAATGTGGGGTGTCTGAGCAGGGCAGAAGAAGCGGCGCATCGCCAACACGCAGCTGAACCGGGAATCCAGCCGCTCCCACTCCGTGTTCATCATCAAACTGGCGCAGGCTCCTCTGGATGCGGACGGGGACAACGTGCTCCAGGTGGGTTCCGGCTGATTCCGGGAGAATTTTATGGAGGTTGCCTCGGAAACAGCTCCCGTGTGCCTCAAGTGTGGAGGTGGCGGAATTCGTCTTCTTTTTGTGRTGAAGACGGCGTTAAAACGCTGCTGATTCCTTTGGCTTTCGCCCTTTCCTTTGTTTTCGTCGGGAATCTAAAATTGTGGGAATTTGAGTGATCCTGTGGCCCAAGGCAGAAGGGATCTGCCAAACTTCCCAAAAACCCCCTGGTGCTTCCCAGCTCCCTGTGCGGTACAGACCCCTCTGAGCTTGTATCCGACGCGTTATTTGGAGGTGGTTTTTGGGGTGAGGTGTCCCCGTACCCCTTCAGAGGGAATGTCGAGGGATCCAGGATTTGCTCTGTATCCCAGGAAAAGGAGCAGATCACCCTGAGCCAGCTGTCCCTGGTGGATCTGGCGGGAAGCGAGAGAACCAACAGGACCAAAGCCGAAGGGAACAGGCTGCGGGAGGCAGGTAGGAACCCTGCTAATTAACCCTGCTAATTAACCCTGCTAATTCAGCTCTGACTAGTCCCGGCTCCTAGGGAAGAATCCCAGGAATTCTTGTTACGATCCGTTAGGATTTGATGACCTTAAATCTTCCCGTTTGGAAACCACGAGTTCGCAGCAGCACTTGTGCCGCTTCGGTTCGTTAGAGCAATTAGCTGCGACAAACATCCTTAATTAGGCGATTTATTCTTCTGGATAATTCGGGAACGTGATCCAAGGGCTGCTCACGGAGTTGGTTTTTTTTTTAGGGAATATCAACCAGTCCCTGATGACATTGAGGACGTGCATCGAGGTTCTCCGGGAAAACCAATTGTACGGAACAAACAAGGTGGGCATCCCTTCCCTAATTATCCTTGAATTCGATGTCCTGGATAAGGAAAACTCACTGGGATCTTCCGTGGCCGTTATTCCCAGATGGTTCCATACAGAGATTCCAAACTGACTCATCTCTTCAAGAACTATTTTGATGGAGAAGGGAAAGTTCGGATGATCGTGTGCGTGAATCCCAAGGCTGAGGACTACGAGGAAAGCCTGGTAAATTCCCTTTTTTCCATTCCCTCCTGCTCTTCTTTTCCTGKTTTTTCCCTGAATTCTCGTGCTCCAAGAGATTTGAGGAATAATAATTGTTGTTTGAGCGCTTCCATTATAATTTTGTGGGATAAATCTGCTCTCCGAGTCTTGTTTTTCCTGGTCAAATGACACTCGCTCCCTGCTTGGAAAATGGGAAAGGTTTCCCTGTTTACGGAATTCCATGGAGCCATATTTAAGTGTTTAATCCCTACTATTCCAAGAATTCCAGCTGGCTCTGCCCAAGGTTTTGTGGCTCCTTGTGGAGAGGTTTCTGGATGATCCCAAACCGTAGCTGGCAACTCCTTGCCGTTTTAGCCGGATCATTCGTCCTTTCCTACTTTTAGTGACTCAAGCCCCGCTCCCAATCCCAGATCCGGGTGCTCCCGGTGGTTTTTCCCTGTTTTCTTGCAGCAAGTGATGCGTTTTGCGGAGATGACCCAGGAGGTGGAGGTGGCCAGGCCCGTGGACAGACCCCTGTGCGGGCTGACCCCCGGCCGGCGCCTCCGGAACCAGGCATTCCGGGAGGAGCTGTCCCGGAAACTGGAGCTCAGGGGCGGCCCCATCGGAGCAGGTGAGGGCTAGAGTGGGGAATTCTGCTCTGGGAATGTTCACCTGGAGAAGGGAAGCATCCAGGGAATCCTCAGAGCCCCTTCCAGGGCTTAAAGGGGCTCCGGGAGAGCTGGAGAGGGACTTGGGACAAGGGATGGAGGGACAGGACACAGGGAATGGCTTCCCACTGGGAAAGGGGAGATTTAGATGGATATGGGGAAGGAATTCCTGGCTGTGAAGGGCTGGGCTGGAATTCCCAGAGGAGCTGTGGCTGCCTCATCCCTGGAAGTGCCCAAGGCCAGGTTGGAATGTGGGATAGTGGGAAGTGTCCCTGCCCATGGAATGGGATCGCTTTAAGGTCCCTTCCAACCCAAACTGTTCCATGATTCCAGCAGAGTTTTCCGTTAGGAATTAAAGGCTGGGAATTAAATTTGAAACCAATTCCTTTGAGCCTTAAGAGTGCCAGAGGAGCCTCAGTGCCCTGTGAGCCCTGCAGTGGCTGCTGCTCCTCCCACTCTGCGGCTTCCCTGTGGAAATCTCCAAGGAATTCCTCGTTATTGGGATAAATCCACGGTCCCAATACTGCRGCTCCTGACGGGAAATTGTGCCAAGGAAACCGTGGGATGTTCCTGGACGTTCAGGACCTGCTTTTAGAGTAAAACCGGGAATCAAGGATTTAATCCTTTCCCATCCATCCCCTCTTTGGAAACTCATCGCTCCCATCAATCATTCCCAGTTCTCCTCCACGATCCCTCCCCTTGTCCGTTGGAATTTTCCCGTCCGTTGCTGACGGGTTTTCCATCCCGCAGAGCCAGAGGAGCCATCGGCTGCCGAGCTGTTTTTCCAGAGCTTCCCTCCCCTGCCCTCCTGCGAGCTCTTGGACATCAACGACGACCAAACGCTGCCGAAGCTCATCGAGGCCCTGGAGCAGCGCCACAAAATGAGGCAGATGCTGGCAGAGGAATTTGCCAAAAACGGTAGGAATTTGCCCCAAATTGGAACATCGAGGCRAGGCTCAGATTTGGTGCCCTTTTTACTCCTCGAGGGATCCCTTCCATCCCAATTTTCTTGTTTAGGTTGATCTTTTCCGCCTTTTTTGGAGGAATTTTAGGCTTTAAATCGGTTGGGAAAAGCAGAGCTTTGGGTGTGAGGGAGATAAGGGAGAAGATRAGAGATAAGAGATAAGATCTCATCGTTCTCTTCCAGTTCTCGCCTTTAAAACCATGCTGCAAGAATTTGACTCCAGTGTCGCATCCAAGGAAAATTATATCCAAGGAAAACTGGCTGAGAAGGAGAAAACCATAACGGGCCAGAGAACGGAGCTGGAACGCCTGGAGAAGAAGATTAAAACCTTGGAATACAAGGTCAGTTGGGTCATTGTGGAGCACAAATCCCATTTTTTTTAATGGATCATTTCAAAGATTCCTTGATATCAGCAATAAAAAATTTGGGGGGGAATTTTTACTAAAAATTCTTGGGCTTTTTTAGGAGGTTTTAAAACATCCAAATAGGGCAATTTAGGATTGAAAATTGCTATTTCCAGGGAAACCCAAGCAGGAATTCGTGCCTTGGAGGGGTTGTATTCCCACCCAAGTGCTTCCTCTGTTCCCGCAGATCGAGATTTTGGAGAAGACCGCCACGATTTACGAGGAGGACAAGAGGAACCTGCAGCAGGAGCTGGAGAGCAAGAGCCAGAAGCTGCAGCGGCAGGCGTCGGACAAGAGGAGGCTGGAGGCCAGGCTGCAGGGAATGGTGGCAGAGACCTCCCTCAAGTGGGAGAAGGAATGCGTGAGTGCCGGGAATGGGGAGAAAAGCGGGATGGAGTTAGGCAGGGTTTGGGATTTGGGTGTGGGGCGCCCTCAGGGAGGGGTTTCCTTGCGGTGTTTGGCGGGTGCGGGAATGCCGGGTCAGGAATTCCTCGTTGTGCTCGTGGGGGTGCTTGGTCAGACCTGCTGAGGGGAGGGGAGGGGATGGAAAAGAATGGGAAGGGAAAAGGATGGAAAGGGAAAGGAAAGGAATTTAAGGGAAGGGAAGGGGAAGGAATTGAAGGGAAAGGAAAGGAATAGAATGGAAGGGAATGGAAAGGGAAGGAAGGAAATGGAATGGAAAGGAATGGAAGGGAAAGGGAGGGAAAGGGGACGGAATGGAGGGGAAGGAAGGGAAGGGAAAGGAACAGAGAGGAAAGGAATTTAARGGAAGGCAAAGGAAAGGAATTGAAGGGAATGGAAGGGAGAGGAAGGGAAAGGAAAGGAATTKAAGGGAATGGATGGGAAAGGAAAGTAATGGAATGGAAAGGGAAGGAAAAGAATGGAAACGGAAGGAAAAGAATGGAAAGGAATTTAAGGGAAGAGAAAGGAAGGGAAGGGGAAAGAATGGAATGGAAGGGAATGGAAAGAGAAGGAAGGGAATGGAATGGAAAGGCAATGGAATGGAAAAGGAGGAAGGGAAAGGAATGGAATGGAAAGGAATTTAAGGGAATGGAAGGGAAAGGGAAGGAATGGAGGGAAGGGAAGGGAAAGGAATTGAAAGGAATGGAAGGGAAAGGAATTTAAGGGAATGAAACGGCGAGGAAAGGAATAGAATGGAAAGGAATGGAAAAGAAAGGAAGGGAAGGGAAAGGAACAGAGAAGAAAGGAATTGAAGGGAAGGGGAAAGAATGGAAGGGAATAGAAAAAAAGAATGGAAAAGGAAGGAAGGGAATGGAAAGGGAAGGGAATGGAAGGGGAAGGAATGGAAAGGAAGGGAAGGGGAAGGAATGGAAAGGGAAGGATTGGGAAGGGAAAGGAAAGAAGGAAGGGAAAGGAACAGCTGGGTGTGGGTCGGGCTCTGCTCCCAGGGAACAGGGATGGGATGAGCGGGAACGGCCTCAGGCTGTGCCAAGGGAGGGTCAGGTTGGATACTGGGAAAATTCCCTCATGGAAAGGGCTGTRAACACTGGAACTGCCCTGGGAAGTTTGGAACCCCCATCCCAGGAGGCACCCAAGGAATTCCTGGACGTGGCACTCAGTGCTCTGGGCTGGGTTCAGACCCAGCTTGGAGTCGATGATCCTGGAGGGCTTTTCCAAGCTCAGCAATTCCATGTTTTCCCGCTGCTTTCCCTGTCGCGGCAGGAGCGGCGCGTGGCAGCCAAGCAGCTGGAGATGCAGAACAAGCTGTGGGTGAAGGACGAGAAGCTGAAGCAGCTGAAGGCCATCGTCACCGAGCCCAGAGCCGAGAGGCCGGAGAGACCTTCCCGGGAAAGGGAGCGGGAAAAGCCTCTCCCGAGATCCGTGTCTCCTTCCCCGGCACCTGTAAGTCACTCCCAAACCTTCTGCATTTGGGAAAAAGCGTTTTTAGGGATGAAGCGCCGGGATTTTAGTCATCAGTAGCCCCCAAGCACAGAGCTGGAGCAGCTTGAATTCCTGGTGTCCTGTTTGTTCCTCATCCATTCTCCCACCTCCTGCTATCCTCAGGAACAGGAAATCCCTGGATCTGTCTGTCCCTGCTCGATGCCTCCTGTGTCTCACTGACCTCTCCCTTCTCAGAGCTGTGGTGACCCCGCTGAGGCTGGGGACAGAGCCGGAGCAGCTTGAATTCCTTGTCTCTGTTTGTTCCTCATCCGCTCTCCCACCTGGTATCCTTAGGAACGGGAAATCCTTGGATCCGTCTGTCCCTGTTTGATGCCTCCTGTGTCTCACTGACCTCTCCCTTCTCAGAGCTGTGGTGACCATGCTGATATCGGGGACAGAGCTGGAGCAGCTTGAATTCCTTGTGTCCTGTTCATTCCTTATCCCCTCTCCCACCTGGTATCCTTCAGAACGGGAAATCCCTGGATCCGTCTGTCCCTGTTTGATGCCTCCCGTGTCTCACTGACCTCTCCCTTCTCCCCAGAGCTGTGGTGACCCCGCTGAGGCTGGGGACAGCCGGGCGGCCCCGCGGGTGCCCAGGCGCTCCAACTCTTGTGGCAGCATCTCTGTGGCCTCCTGCGTGCTGGAGTGGGAGGAGAGAGCCCCTTCCTGCAAGCCAGCCAGCATTCCCAAATCCAGGAATAAAGCGGGAGCAGAGCCGGCCTCAGCCTGGCCCAGCCCCGGCAGGAGGAGAGGGAAGTGCTGGACCGGAGTGCTCGATGTGCCCAGGTCTAGAGAGGAGCTAGAGCAGGAAGAGGATCCGTGCTGCAGGGTTAGTCCTGGCCTTAGCGGGGCTGAGCCCGGCTTGAAGGTTCTCGGACCTTGAGCTCGGCTTGAAGGTTCTCTGCCCTTAAGCCCGCCTAACATAGAGTAGAGCTGTTCCTAAATGTGTCCCGCTGGTCCCAGCCTGAGCCTGGCTGCTCTCTCCGCCCTCTTGGTGTTTGGAGCTTCCTTGGAAGTTGAGAATTCCCACTTTTAGGGAGCTCTGAGGTGGCCACACTCTGCTGTAGCCAGGGGTGTCCTCGTGTTTTTCCTGGCGTTTCCCTTTTCCTGGTCTTTTCCTTTCCCTGGTCTTTCCCATTTCCTGGTCTTTCCCTTTCCCTGGTGTTTCCCTTTCCCTCAGGTCTCCTCCAATCCCTCCTACAATTTCCCATCTTCCAAGGTGCTCTGGGATCTTGTCCTGCCTGGAAACATTCCTTGGATAAACCTGTGAGCCTCAACTTTAACTCTCTTCCCTAATTCCCATTGAACTGGGAGCTCCCGATTCCATGGATTTCCATGGAACTGCTGCTGGTGGGATCCCATTTCCTGGCACTCTGGTAAATCCTGGAGCTGTGCAATCCCAGCTCCTGGCAGGAGGGAAGTTTTTCATGGCATCACTCATTCTGGAGAGTATTCCCAAACTTCCTGGCCCTTGGAAGCGAGGGATGAGCTGTTAAAGTGCTGATCCAAGGAATTCATCCATCAACCACAGGATGTCCTCTCCTGAGAGCGTCATTCCTAAGGCACCTTGGAAGGATTGCTTCCCCAAAAAATCCATGGAAATCTCCTGTCTGTTGGTCAGGGACCTCCTAATTAATGTTAATTAATCTTAATTAATCAGCTGATGGGATTTGCATCCAAGGATTTGGGTGGTGGAACCTCCCCGTAATTAAGAGGTCTCCGAAATTATTCCGTGAATGGAACAGAATCTCCAAATCCTCTCCCAAAAAACCCATTCCAAGATCTTGGAATGACTCCAGCTTTTAAGTTTCCAGGATATTCGGATTTTTCCTGAGCAAACATTTCCATGTTCGTAAAATTCCGTGGCTGGAATTCCATCATTTCTCATGGATTTCCAACAGTCGGGAACGATTCCCTGGTTCTCATGAGTGTTGGGAGCTCTCCATCCCTCAGAAATGTTGGAATTCCATCCTGAGGCTGGATTTGTTCACCTGGCTGCCTCAGAATTCCATTTGGAATCGGGATTGCATCCATGGGGACACAAATCCCTCTTTTCTGCTTGGTTAAAGTATTCTGGGAATGTGGAATAGGCTGAGCTGGGAGGGATCCATCAGGATCGGAGTCCAGCTCCTGATCCCAACAATCCCACCCTGTTATCCTTGGGAGCATTCCCAGGAAAGCTGTTCCGGTGTGGAATAGAGGGGGACAACCCCATCCTTGGACGTGGATTCAGAAATTTGGGAGGAGCCAAACCAGAGATTTCCACCTGGAGGAAACTTCCCTGAATGAGGAATGCGACAGATTGGACAACAATTCCCAAAAAATAGGAACTGACAGGGAATATTCCATGGATAATTTGATCCCAAAAAATGGGAACTGGCCTGGAATATTCCATGGATAATTTGATGCCCAAAAAATGGGAACTGGCCTGGAATATTCCATGGATAATTCGATGCCAAGCTCTTGGTGGTGCCTTCAGGATTCAGTCCAAGAGCACTTTGGGAAATTTGGGAAGAGCTTTTCCAAACCTAAATGTCCTCCTTGAATATGACAGATTGGACAAAGATTCCCAAAAAGTAGGAACTAGCAGGGAATATTCCATGGATAATTTGATGCCCAAAAAATGGGAATTGGCCTGAAATATTCCATGGATAATTTGGTGGTGCTGTCAGGATTCAGTCCAAGAGCACGTTGGGAAATTTGGGAACAGCTTTTTCAAACCTAAATATCCTCCTTGAGAAAACTGTCCTGGATGTGGAATGTGACAGATTGGACAATTCCCAAAAAATTGGGATTGGCCTGGAATATTCCATCCATAATTCCATGCCAGGCTCCTGGTGGTGCCCTCAAGATCCAACCCGCTGACCAAACCTTTGCCCTTCCCACAAACCCCTCCCGGCCGTTCCCGCCCTCGTTCCCCGCGCTCATTCCCGCTCTCCCGTTGCCAGAGCGCTCCGGCGGCGCCGCTCCGGCCGCGGCGTTCCCGCTCGGCCGGGGAGCGCTGGGTGGATCACCGGCCGCCGGGCCACGTGCCCACGGAGACGCTGCTGCAGCCRCGCGTGCCCAGGGCCATCACGGTGGCCGCGCCCAGCGAGAGGGCCCTGGCCAGGTGTGACCGCTACCTGCTGACCCACCAGGAGCTCGCCTCCGACGGGGAGATCCAGACCAAGCTCATCAAGGTGGGAATCTCGGGAATCTCGGGAATGTTGCGTTGGAACCGCCCAAATTCGGTTTGGAGCTTCCGCGGTTGGGTTCGGAGATTTTTCCCCTGGAGGTTCTCGGTTTGAGCTCGGTCGTTTGTTTGGTCAAAGCTGTTCCAGGCTTGTTGAGCTCAGTGTTCTCCAGCAGAATTTCGGCGGGAATTTTTTCCTGGAAAAGGTGGTCAGGCATTGGAATTGCCCAGGGAGGTTTGGAGTGCCCATCCCTGGGTAATTCCCAAGGAATTCTTGGATGTGGGCTGGGGACAAGCTTGGGCTCCATCCTGGAGGGCTTTTCCAAGCTCGGGATTCTGGGATTCCTGAAAAGAAGGAACAGGCTGCCCAGGGAGGTTTGGAGCGCCCATCCTTGGACGTGTCCAAGGAATTCCTGGATGTGGCACCTGGGGACATCCTTCAGTGGGGCATTGATGGTTGGAGTCGATGATCCTGAAGGTCTTTTCCAACCCAAACAATTCCGTGAATCCATGGTTTGTGGATCCCGTGGTTTGTGGGATTCCATGATTCATGGATCCCATGATTTGTGGCGATTCCATTATTTGTGGGATTCCATGGTTTGTGTGGATCCCATGATTTGTGGAATTCCATGATTTTTGGGATCCTGTGATTGGTGTGATCCCATGGTTTGTGGTTTCCATGATTTGTGGATTCCGTGAGTTGCGAATCCCATGATTGGTGGATCCCCTGATTTTTGGGATCCCGTGGTTTGTGGGATTCCATGATTTGTGTGGATTCCATGGTTTGTGGATTCCATGATTTGTGGATTCAGTGATTTTTGGGATCCCATGATTCGTGGATTCCATGATTTGTGTGGATCCCATGATTCGTGGATCTCGTGATTCATGGATCCCACCATTGGTGGATCCCATGATTTTTGGGATTCCGTGATCCGTGGATCCCACGATTCCTGTGTTTCCCTGTGGAAAAAGGCAGCGATCCATTGGACGGAATCCATTTGTGTCCAGATCTCCTTGGGCTGCAATTCTGGGATGAATCCCGGTGTTATTCCTGTCCCAATCCCGCTTTTCCCTGTCCTTTTCCCATTCCAGGGGGACGTTTTCCGGACCAGGGGCGGCGGCCAGGCCGTGCAGTTCACGGACGTCGAGACCCTCAAGCAGGAATCTCCCACCGGGTGAGGCTGGAATCCCAGAATTCCCGGGATTCCAATCGTGGAACCTTTAATCTGAGCTTCTGGAATGCTTCTGGAATTCTGGAGGTCCAAAGGTTCCAATCGTGGAACTTTTAATTTGAGCTTCTGGAATTCTGCAATTCCCAAGGTTCCTTTAATCTGAGCCTCTGGAATTGTGGAATTCCCAAGGTTCCCATCATGGGAACCTTTCATTTGAGCCTCTGGAATTCCCAAGGTTCCTTTAAATCTGAGGTTCTGGAATTCTGGAATTCCCAAGGTTCCCATCATGGAACCTTTAATTTGAGCTTCTGGAATTCCCAAGGTTCCAACCGTGGAACTTATAATTTGAGCTTCTGAAATTATGGAATTCCCAAGATTCCTTTAATTTGAGCTTCTGGAATCCTGGAATTCCCAAGATTCCAATCGTGGAACATTTGAGCTCCTGGAATTGTGGAATTCCAGGAGCGCGCGTGGAACCGGATGATCCAATGGGAAAATCCAACTTGCAATCCCATAAACTTGGGGAAATTTCTGGATGCTGGAGCTGCTGCAACTCCAGGATTTTTTTAAGGAAGCACAAAGTGTTTCCCAGGATGGGGATTGGGAATGTGGCAGATTCCGTGAGGTTCGGGCTGTAATTCCTCCTTTTCCCGGTGCAGGCGGAAGCGCCGCTCGTCCCCTCCTGATCCCGATCCCGACCCCGCTGGGGACGCTGCGGACTCGGAATGGACGGATGTGGAAACCAGGGTGAGCTGGGAATGCCTCATCCTCGATCCTGGAATTCTGGGATGGGAATCAGGATGGGGATGGATTGGGATGGGATGGGGATGGGATGGGAATGGGGATGGATTGGGATGGGATGGGGATGGATTGGGACGGGGATGGGACGGGGATGGGATGGGATGGGATGGGATGGGAACTTAAACTCATCCCAATCCGGCCATTCCATGGGCAGGGACGCTTCCCGCTATCCCAGGCTGGCCTTGGGCATTGCAGGGATCCAGGGCATCCGAAGCCCTGTGGATGGGGGTTATTTGGGAATGCTGGGAATGGCGGGAAGCGGCAGATGCTGATTCTGGCTGCATTCCCAGTGCTCCGTGGCCGTGGAGATGAGGGCGGGATCGGCGCTGGGACCAGGATTCCAGCACCACGCCCAGCCCAAGTGAGTGCTCCTGGAATTCCTTCCCAACAATTCCAAACCTCGGGAAAGTTTTTCCCCCAACTTTGCTGCTCTTCCCACTTTTATGTTGCATTCCTGACTGGAAAGAGGTCGGGAATGCCGTGGAATTCCCTCTCCTGCCCCTTTTAARGAGTGCTCGTGTTATCCATGGGGAAATTCCAGTTTCTCTGGATTCCAATTCCCTGTGGGAAGAGCGAATTGCGCTGGAATTCCTGCCCAGGGCTGAAATTCCGGCTGGAACCACTAAGGAATCACAGAGAATTCCCTCTTTCCCAAATTATTAATGAGACATCCCTGGGAATTCCGGCTCCATGCCCAGCCCCAGTGAGTGCTCCTGGAATGCTTTCCTGACAATTCCAAACCTTGGGAATGTTTTCCCCCAACTTTGCTTCCCTTCCCACTTTAGCTTTGCATTCCCAACTGAAAAAAAGTCGGGAATGCAGCAGGAATTCCTTGGAATTCCCTCTCCTGCCCYTTTTAAAGACTGCTCGTGTTATCCATTGGGAAATTCCAGTTTCTTTGGATTCCAATTCCCTGTGGGAAGAGGGAATTGAAGGATCCGAATCCAGCTTGGTTCGCTGCTCCCGCTGCCTAAAAAAACCGAGGAAAACACCGGAATTTTTGGAGTTTCCTTGGATTAAACATTGGGATTTTTAGGAGCTGTGGGATTTGGGGCTGCAGAAAACTGGGAATGGGGTGTTGGCTTGGCTGCTCCCRGAATTCCTCTGGATGAATCCTGACAGTTCCGTGTGCCTCTTTCCYGTCGCAGGCGCCGGAAGCCCTGAACGTTTCCCGCTGCAATCCCGGTTTTTCCCAGCCTGAGGAATTCTCCGCTGCTCCTCAGGAACTGCTTTGTGCTCATTCCCGGAGCTTTTCCRGGAATTCTGCGCCGGGAAACGATTCTGTGAGCGATCCCAAAGAAGTTCTGGATGGAAGCGTCCTTTCCCATCGATTTCGGGAAGTCCGGAAGGTCCCTCTGGAATTCCAAACCCTTCCCGTATCCGTTGATCCGCGAGGTTTTGCCCTCGGAGATTTTTCCAGCTTTTTCCCGGATTTTCAGTCCCAAATCCATCTTTTCTGGTCATTCCCTTTTCCTCTATTCCGGGTGCTGCTAGTTTGAGCACTTTAAGGGGGTTTTTGGCCATTCCCGATTTTCTCGGAGCCAGGAAAACCTTGGGAATACGGATTTCTTCCGGCAAGAATCCAGCTGGAATATTTCAGCTTGTCCAGGAGCTGCCAGAACATTCCAGAGTCACCAAAATCCTGCTGGGAGCAGCGGGAATTCCCATCCCGCCCGCTTCAGGCGTGCGAGGAAATCCCGGAATGTTTTCCATCTGGGAACAGGGGGGGAAATGGGGAATTCCCAAGGAATTCCTGGATGTGGCCAGGGATTCCTCAGGGATCGGGTGGGAATTTTCTCTCCGTGTGTTAAATAAAGAAATCCTTTAATTCCAAACCCTCTTCCCACTATTCCGGGAATGCCGAGGGGAGCATTTCCCTGTCTTTGCAGAAAGTTGGGATGAGAGGTGTTTTTTTGGGATCGTTCCGGATGTGAAATCCGGGAATGTGTTGGGATCCCGAGGTGGGCTTGGGACAGGGAATTTGGGGTGGAAAGGGAATTTGGGAATATCTGGGGCCCTTCCGAGGGATTGCCTCGATCCAAGGGGGTTCAGAATAAGGAAAAGCTTTTGTTCCCGACCTTTGGAATCACTGAATCCCGGGATGGGATGGGATGGGATCCCAAGGGCTGGGACAATTCCTGCTATCCCAGCCGGATCCAACCTGGACTTGGACACTCCAGGGATCCAGGAACACTCTGGGAATTCCAGCCCAGCCAGGAATTCCTTCCCAATATCCCATCCACATCTCCCCTTTCCCAGTGGGAAGCCATTCCCTGTCCTTCCATCTCTTTATCCCAAATCCCTCTCCAGCTCTCCTGGAGCCCCTTTAGGCCCTGGAAGAGGCTCCGAGGATTCCGTGGATCCTTCCCTTCTCCAGGTGAACATTCCCAGCCTGGCTCCAGCCCTCGGAGCAGCTCCGCAGGCCTCTGGAATTGCTCCGGCAGCTCCAGGTCCTTCCCATGCTGGAATTCCAGAGCTCAGGAGGGACCTCGGGAATGCGCAGGGGGCAAAGGGAGAGGTTTTCCAGCCCCTGCAGAATTCCAGGAGCTCCAGAGGCAGCTCCCGGCTGAATCCATGGGAAGCAGCTCTCCCGGAGCGCCGCTGGATGGGGCGGGAAAACCACCGGGAATGGCGCTGCTTCCCGAGCCTTTCCCGGCGGGAATCGGCCTCTGCCCCGGGATAGGGAATGACTCCGTGGAATATCCCAGGTGGGCAGCGCTTCCCTGATCCCAAAGCTCTTCCTGCTCCTTCTCCCCCGTGGGAGGATCGGGATTGGGATCGGGATTGGGATTGGGATTGGGATGACCACTGGGAATGATGGAAAACTCCGGGAAAGGCTCTTATTTGTGGGATCCAAATGAATCCGTTAAGGAGGAGCAGCCGCCTCTTGGATTGGGATTCCRTTATCCCATAATCCCGTTGGAAATTTTCCTGTGGAAAACTGGGATACACGAGGAGCTGATGCTCATGGAGAAGATTTGGCTGCGGGAAACGGTTGGAAAAGCACCGGGAATTCTCCTCTGGATATCCCTGGAGTCTGGGGCCAAGGGCGTCTGTCCCAGCTCCGGCTTTTCCTCCGGAATTCTTCCTCTGGAATCCTTCCTCCCACGGCCGCTGGATCCCAGGAAAGGCCAATCCCGAGGGAAAACAAAGCTCAGAGAGGAGGATCTGGAGGGAGCTGGAAGGAACGGGCAGGGCTGGGCTGGAGCCCGGCATTCCATGGAATTCTGGGATGGGTTGGGTTGGGAAGGATCTTAAATCCCATCCCACTCTCCCAGGCTGCTCCAGCCTGGCCTTGGACACGTTCATTCCCGGAATTCCCGGGATGGGGATGTGGGAGAGCCCCCAGCAAGGGAATGGGACAGGGAAAGGGAAGGGAAAAGCTTTAGTGGGAATCCTGGGATGAGCTGGGAATCCTGGGATGAGCTGGGAATCCCTGGGTGAGCTGGGAATCCTGGGATGAGCTGGCAGATTGTTTGGAATGTGGAAAATTCCCAGGGTTTGGATGGACGGAGGTGAGTGTGAGGCGCTTTGGGGCTTTCTGGGATTTGCCTTCTCCAAGTGAGATCCTAAAATCCGGGATTTTTGCAATATTTCCTGGGCTATTTTATTTCATTTTAATTTCTTTTCTTTTATTTTACTTCATTTTATTTTACTTTATTTTGTTTAACTTTGCTTTATTTTACTTCATTTTATTTTACTTTATTTTTATGATTTTTATTTTATTGCATTTTATTTTTATTTCTTTTTATTTTATTATGTTTTAATTATTTTATTTTATTTCTTTTTATTTTGTTTTTTTATTTTATTTTGTTTTATTTTATTTTTTATTTATTTTATTTTATTTGTTTTTTAAAATTTTATTTCATTTCATTTTTTAATTTTAATTCTTTTTTAAATTTTATTTCATTTATTTTAATTTTTTAAAATTTTATTTCGTTTTATTTTATTTTAATTCTATTTATTTTATTTATTTTATTTTATTTATTTTTATTTTACTTTTTATTTTATTTCTTTTCATTTTATTTTATTCATTTTTTATTTTATTTTTAATTTAATTTTATTTAAATTATTTTTATTTTATTTTTTAAATTTGAATTCTTTTTGTTTTATTTTAGTTTAATTTATTTTATTCTATTTTATTTTATTCTCTTTTATTCTATTTCAATTCTTTTAAATTTATTTCTTTGTAATTTATTTTATTTTATTTCATTTCATTTTATTTCCGTGTCTGCTTTCTTTTCCGTTTCCATTCCATTTCTGTTTCCATTCCATTCCCATTTCATTCCCATTTCCATTCACATTCCCATTTCCGTTTCCATTCCCATTCCCATGTCCATTTCCGTTTCCATTCCCATGTCCATTCCATTCCATTCCATTCCTGTTTCCATTCCATTTCCATTTCTGTTTCTGCTTCAATTTCCATTCCATTTCCGTTTCCATTTCCATTCCCATTTTATTTCCATTTCCATTCCCATTCCCGTTTCCATTCCTGTTCCCGTTTCCATGTCCATCCCATGTCCATTCCCGTTTCCATTCCCCTTTCCGTGTCCATTCCCCTTTCCGTGTCCATTCCCATTCCCGTGTCCATCCCGTGTTCATTCCTGTTTCCATTCCCATTCCTGTTTCCATTCCCGTTTCCGTTCCCGTTCCCGTGTCCATCCCGTGTCCGTTCCCATTTCCATTCCCGTTCCCATTCCCATGTCCATTCCCGTTTCCATTCCCATTCCCGTGTCCATCCCGTGTCCATTCCCGTTTCCGTGTCCATCCCATGTCCATTCCCATTTCCATTCCCATTCCCATTCCATGTCCATTCCCATTCCCGTTTCCATTCCCGTTCCCGTGTCCATTCCCGTTCCCGTGTCCATTCCCGTTTCCGTGTCCATTCCCGTTTCCATTCCCGTTTCCCCACGCGCGGCAGACGGGGGCGGCAGGGGGGATCTGCCGCCTTTGCCGCTCCGACGTCTCCTCCCGGCACATCCCGGTCCCGCTCTGATCCCGTTCATTCCAGGAAATATCCCTTTTATCCGAACCGGCTCTGCCAGGACCCCGCGGGCAGCAAAATCCAGGCCTTCATCCCGAAAATCTGTCCCTGGAGCGCTGGAATTGCAACGAGCGCTTTTTCCATGAGGTGTCAGTGTGACACCGGAATTCGCATCCCTGTTTTCCGGCTGAGCCGGGGATCCATGGCTGGCAACCCATGGAAAACCATCCTGGGGATCAGCACCGAATCCCGGCTCATTCCCAGCTCGCGGCATTCCTTTTCCCGCGGGTGGGGCGAGGATTTGATCCCATTCCATGGGAACGGGGTCACTCCTCTCTGGAGTCGATCCCAGTGCGGGATGGATCAGCTCCTGTCGCTCTTCCCACCTCCACATCCCAAACTTCCATCCCACGGACTCCTCTGGGCTCCGTTCACATCCCAGAATTCCAGCTGGGAATGCTCTTTCCCTCATGCTGGAAAAAAATAAGCAGGAAAAAGTGATTCCCTGGTCATAACTGGGGTAAATTTATGGAGCAGAAGGATCCAAAACAAGGAGGAAAAATCCCTGTTCCATTTAGGGATTGCTCTGATCCATGAGGAACCGAGGCAGGATTCCATGGATCTGGGAAAACAGGGATTTCCCTGCCCCTTCCATGGGATATTCTCACCTCGGAGAGCTGGAAGTGACTCCGGGAGTTTCCCTGCCTGAGGCACTGGGAAGCCTGGGAGGAAGGAAGAGGAGTCACTGGGAAAAACCAGCTGGAAAATGGGAAAAGCGGGGAGGATTCCAAGCCTTGAAACACGAGGAATGATCCCACACAAAACAGGAGGAATGATCTCTCATGGAGCACAAGGAATGATCCCACATGGAACATAAGGAATGATCCCTCATGGAACACGAAGAATGATCCCACATGGAAAACAAGGAATGATCCCACAGGGAATGCGAGGAATGATCCCACAAGGAACACAAGGAATGATCCCACGAGGAGCACAAGGAATGATCCCACAGGGAACACGAGGAATGATCCCACAGGGAATTGCGAGGAATGATCCCACATGGAAAACAAGGAATGATCCCGCACAAAACACAAGGAATGATCCCACATGGAACATGAGGAATGATCCCACAGGGAATGCGAGGAATGATCCCGTGAGGAGCACAAGGAATGATCTCGCATGAAAAACAAGGAATGATCCCGCACAAAACACGAGGAATGATCCCACATGGAACACGAGGAATGATCCCACATGGAAAACAAGGAATGATCCTGCACAAAACACGAGGAATGATCTCATGAGGAGCGCGAGGAATGATCCTGCACGGAACACGAGGGACAATCCAAGGGCTCTTCCCTCTGGATTTGCCAGGAGAGAGCAGCTCCAGAGGCTGCTGAAACCCTGGAAAACCTCCCAGTGACCCCCTGAAGGGCTGGATGGATTCCCAAGGGCAGCCAAAGCCCASCAATTCCCACTTTTCCAGCTGGATTTCGGGAGCCGAGGGGATTTATTTCCTCTCCATGCTGGGATAGCTCCGATACTGCMGAGTCCTTCTGCTTCCCAAGTTTCCGTTGGAAATTTAAATCCTGTAATGTGGGGAATAATCCRCATGTCTGGGATTAATCCCAAGTTCTGTATTCCTTGGAAGCTGCGCTGATCCCGGAATTCACATAATCCGTTATTGACGTTAAATTCCCTCCCGTGGTGTCCGGAGAGCCCTGGGAGAAGCTTCCAACACCAACCATGGCAGGGATGGGAATACGGGAGCGGCAGAATTCCCGCTTTTCCACAGAGGATTGGAAGATTCCGGTCTGGAGAGGTTTTCTCCCRGCAGAGCATGTTTGGGAATTTCCAGGAAGCGACGCTTGCCGTGGAGACTTTGGAATGCGGAGGGAAGGGATTCTTGGAGGCACCTCCCGGCCTTGGAGCATCCCGAGCTCTCCAGGCTCCGGTGCCGCTGGAAAACRTCGCTCCCGGTGCCAAAGGGGCTCCATGGATCCGTCCTTGGGCCGCCGTGCCGAACGGGAATAACGGCTGTGGGAAAACGGCCGTTCCCGGCTGGAAATGCCGCCTGTGCCGACGCCAACTCCGCCTCTGGATCGTGGGGATCGGAGCAGTGGCCGGCCCCTGTGGTCCCTCAGATCCAGGTTATCCCTGTGATCCCGCGCCAGCCAGCGTGGCCGGGCACGGGCGGATCCTGCCCAGGGAAGCTGCAGCTGCCCCTGGATCCCTGGAATGTTCCAGGCCAGGTTGGATGGGGCTTGGAGCAGCCTGGGATAGGGAAAGGTGTCCCTACGCTTGGAATGGGGTGGGATTTATGTCCCTTCCCACCCAAAGCATTCCATGACATTCCATGACATTCCCATCCGTGGGGATGTGCACGATTGCCATGAAGGTGCCTTTAAGTGTCCCAGAGCCGCTGGGAATGATTCCCATATTCCCGCCAAGCCGCCCTTGGCCGCAATTCCACCTTTTTATTCAAATCCCACCCCGAGCCTTCATTCCCGGTAGGATTTCTCCCGTCTTTAAGACCTTAGTGCCGATAAATGTCATCATTCCCGGCTTTTCCCCATTCCCTGAACTCCGGCAGACGCAGCAAGCAGCTGATTGTTCCAAGGATTYGGGAGCCGCCGGGCCCGGGAAGCGCCTGCCGGAGCCATCCCGGTGTTAATTCCCTGTAAATAATCCTGATGGGAAGCGACGCTGTCGGCTCCCATCCGTCAGCCCTCCGAGAGGCGATTGGCTCYGTCCTTTGGAATTATGCAGAGGAAGGGAAAATGGGAATATCCTCAGCTGTTAAGGGCTGACAAGCGGCTGCTCCGATGGGAACGGAGCACCGGGATGCGGCCGGAGCCGGGAAACTCCTGGTGGCTCCAGCAGCTCCGAGGGCTCACTGGAGTTCCAAATTTTTYGCTCAGGATTCTTTCCTGCTCCTTCTTTTCCCAGCCTCTTCCCCTGGCTTTTCCAGCCTTTTGCACTCCGCAATTCCAATTTTAATTCCTAAACTTTTGGCTCCGAATTTTTGCTCCTAAATTTTTTGTTTCTAAATCTTCGGCTTCTCATTTTTCCTTCCAAATCCGGGCTCCGAATTTTTGCTCCTAATTCTTCTTCCCAAACCTCGGGCTCCTAAGTTTTGTTCCCAAATCCCGAGCTCTTCGTCTTTACTCCGGAACCTTGGGCTCCTAATTTTAGTTGCTAAATCTGGGATCCAGATTTTCATTCCTACCTTGGGCTTCTCATTTTTCCTCCCAAACCCTGGGATCTTCATTTTGACTCCTAAACCTTGGCTCCTAATCCTTGTTCCCAAATCCTGGGCTCTCCTAATCTTCATTCCCAAACCTTGGGCTCTGAATTTTCCCTCCCAAATCTGAGCTCGGAATTTTTCCTCCCAGACTTCAGACTCCTAATTTTTGTTCCTTATTTTTGCTCCTGAAATTTGGGGTCCTAAATTTTCTTCCTAAATCTGGGCTCCCAATCTTTATTCCTAAACCTTGGGCTCCTAATTTTCCTTCCTAAATCTGGGATCTTAATTTTTGTTCCCAAACCCTGGGATCCTAATTTTTGTTCCTAAATCTGGGCTCCTAATTTTTGTTCCTAAACCTAAAATCCCATCACATTCCACACCTCCTGCTATCCCAGATTGTTCCAATTCCCATCCAACCTGGCCTTGGACACTTCCAGGATCCATCCACAGCTTCTCTGGGCAGCTTGTCCCAGTTTTTCCAAGGTTTCCCTCCAATGGATATCCTGGGTGAGGATCCTCCTGCCTGGCCATGATCCCTGAGCATCCCCATCCCTCTCCGGCTCTGCTTCCCTGGGATCCGATTAATCCATGGAATATTGAACTGATTCCTCATCCCTGCCCTAGGAGTGTTTTCCTAACCCTTCCCGTCCATCCAGCCTTGTTTTTTCCATGCTGGAGCGCCCCCCCCCCCCCCCTGTGCTCGAACAGACAAAGCAGCTTATCCGAAAAAGTGGGAAAAATATCCCTGATCCCTCTTTAATCCTGGAATATCAGCAGGTAACGTGTTCAATCTGGCGCGAGGGCCCCGGGTCAAGGGGGGAGCTCTGACTCTGAGCAATAAACAAGGCCTGGCTTTGATTATTCCTGGGAAATTCCTTGATCCACGCCCGATTAAAGGCTCATCCCGTGGAACCAGACGGTTCCTTGGGATACGGATCCGTATTAAACGGAGCTGGAGCCCTGCCCACCCCACACAGCTCATAAATTCCTTCGGATGGGCTGCAGCTTCGGAGATCTTTCCCTCCTCTCCTCCCTCTCGTCCCTCTCCTCATCCCATTCGGATCCAAAGCCTTACCTGGGATGCACATGGAATTTTTTAGGGTGGAATTTGGGGGGAAAGCCCCCTCTGATCGCTCCTCGATGGGGACAAAGTGACTCCGAGACCTTGGTTTTCCAACCGGCTCCTTTGGCAGCGTGTCCGAGAGGGAAAAATATCCCTGCTTTTCAAGCGGAGCCAGGGCCGATGTAAATATTTATGGAATATTTTATTACAATCCCAATTTACTCCTTGATTGGAAACATTTCCTAATAACCCTCTGGAAAATCCAATTAAAGTGCAATTTAGGGGTTTTGCTTTGGGGTTTTTTTGGAATGGCTGCTTTGCCAGGAATGCTGATCCCTAGGTCGGGTGGAGAGGCCRGGGCTGAGGAACTCCATCGGGATTGGGTGTCCAGGGAAGAGCCTGGATTTAAAAATGTAGGAAAAACAGCTGCTTCCTTAGGAAATCCTGGTTTTCCTTGGGAATGGGGCAGCTGAGCCCTTCCAGCTGCAAATCCCTGCTGCCTTTTGTCCCTCTTTTTCTTGGCTTGGGGCACATCAACACATCCCAAGGATCCCAGCGGCTCCGGTGGGATCAGGGACATGGAAGGGCCTCGAAACCCCCTCGGTGTGAGTGTGAGAGGCTTTGGCATTTTATCCCAATGGGAATCCCAAAGGATAACAATTCCAGAATGATCACTGGGGTTTGGGATGCCCGGTGCTCCAAGAACCCCCATGGGATTTATCCTTGGAATTGTCCAGTTGCTGGCTGAATTCCCAACGTTAATTAGCCAGCCCAGAACTTGTTCCCTGTAATCTTCCATGGCGGCAGCTCCCATCAAACTTCCCTCTGCTTTTCCCCCCTTTTTCCCTCTGAATCCCAAATTCTGGCTTTTCCCATCCCAACAAAAGGATGTTGCATCCAGTGAGGGTGCCAGGAATGTTTAGGAATCTTTAAATAGGACAAAAAATCCTCCTCGGGAATTCCTTGGAGACCCAAGACTTCGAGCAGGAGGAACAGGCTCCTTTTAAATTTGAAATCAGGGAATGCTGGAATTCTAAGGAGCTGGGAATGGCACTAAACGCTGGGAAAGGCAATTATCTGCCTGGAAAACATTGGATTCATTAGGATGAACATGAAGGCAAACTTTGGAAAGATAATTGGATCTTTTAAATCTCCCTGTTCTTGATCCCTGCTTGTCTCATAAATATGGATTTTTATATAATCCCTAAAAAACCCCRGCTCCCGTTAATAAGGAGCACAAAAAGCGCGATAAATGCTGGAATTTCTGACATGGAATCAAACAAAACAGGAACAAAAAGGGAAGAGATTTGAGTTCAAAGGCTCCTCCTGGCACATCCCGGGTGTTCCCGGTGCTGGAAGAGATGGATCCTGCTCCGCTCCAGGTGCTGGATCCAGCGGCTCCTGGGAGCTGGATCAGCACTGGGAATCACCTGGGTGCTGAGGTAAGGGATTTCCATCACCCAGCCTGTCCCCATCCCATCCCATCCCATCCCATCCCATCCCATCCCATCCCATCCCATCCCATCCCTGACTCCGGTGAACTCTGGGAATGCTGAACCTGCTCGGGTGTGTGTGCCTGCTAGACTCCACTGGTGCCGGGAAAAGGCTTTTCCCACAAAACCCCAGGCTGATGTCCTGCTCCGTGTGCTCTTGGTGTGGCACTGGGAGCTGGTTTCCATGGCAAAACTATCCATGACTGGACAATGCCGGGAATGTCTTTAAATCCTCCTCCTGCTGTGGGTAAGTTTCCATATTTTTGTGCTTCTATTCCCAGAAYCCCAGACTGGTTTGGGTTGGGAGGGATCCATGGGCAGGGAAACCTCCCGCTATCCCAGGCTGCTCCAGCCTGGCCTTGGACACTTCCCGGGATCCAGGGGCAGCCACAGCTTCTCTGGGAATTCCAGCCCAGCCCCTCTCACCTTCCCAGCCAGGAATTCCTTCCCAATATCCCATCTCTCCCTGCCCTCTGGCAGTGGGAAGCCATTCCCTGTGTCCTGTCCCTCCATCCCTTGTCCCCAGTCCCTCTCCAGCTCTCCTGGAGCCCCTTTAGGCCCTGSMAGGGGCTCTGAGCTCTCCCTGGAGCCTTCCCTTCTCCAGGTGAACATTCCCACATTCCCAGCCTGGCTCCAGAGGGGCTCCAGCCCTCGGAGCAACTCCGGGGCCTCCTCTGGAATTGCTCCAGCAGCTCCAGGTCCYKCTGATGTTGGGATCTGGAGCTGGAGCAGCTCCGCAGGTGGGGTCTCACCCGAGTGGATGGATGCTGTGGATTTTCCAATGCCAAAGATTCCTTTGGGATCATTGGAATTCCCCAGATGCCTCCGGGGAGCTGGATGTGACTCATGGCAAAGAGGAGCAGACAGGACAAAGCTCCCCCGGAAAGGCGAGGCCACGAACTCCTCCAGCTCTTCCCGGGTTTTGTGCGATTGGAAATGGAGGCAAGTCAGGCTTAATAATTAATCCAGGCTTATTTAAAGCCRCGGCTCCTCTCAGTGCAGCAATGACCCATCAGACACGTTCTCCTCCTGTATCCAGGGTCATTTCTAGTGGATGCTTCTGCAGCAGAAGCTGGTTATTCCCTGTTTAATTAAACCCGTCATTAGTCTCCAGATCCTGGGTCAATCCTCGGGAAAATCCAACGCCTTTCCCTCCCTTCCAATAATTAAACCATCGATCAAGAGCGGCTGTTTAATCTCTCTCCCTCTAAACAGCCGCTGTTCGCGGGGCCGGCCAGATGGGCAGATAATTTACAGCATAACTTGGAATCTATTGGAGTTTCTGGAAGCCTGGCTCGGAAAAAGCCTGGAATATCCCAGGGATGCCCATGCAATCACACGGCCAATTTGCGGGAGTAATTACCTCGATTCCGTGCGTGCTCCCGGTAATTGGCGCCCCAGATGGCGTCGGGATGCATGGATGGCCACTTGTGCATGGAGAGCCACGCCACGGGAATTGCACGTGCAAATCCAGCGTGGATCCCGAATAGTCCGTCTATCCCGCGTCTCCCTGGAGCAGGAAGTGCGATGGTCAAGGTGGGTGTTTGAGGCGTTTCCGTAGGACATTGGAAGGGACCCACAAGGATCATCCAAGGACAGCCCCAAGAATTTTGGGAAATGCCCCGGAGAGAGGGAGGAGCCTGGAGGGTATCTGTAAGTAACCGGAATCCGGCCCCGTGTCCCAGCTGGGGAATGCCATGGGCAGCTGGAAGCAGGAGGGTGCCAGAGTGGTGCTGCCAGCTGTGATTTCCATGGGATAAATCCACCTTCAAACGCCTTTTCCAAGGCCATCCTGTAGTGAATCCCTGTGCCATTCCATAGGTACATCTGTGTTCCATCCCACTGGTGCATCCGTGTTCTATCTCATCAATCCATCCCTGTGCCATCCCATCAGTGATCCTTGTGTCATCCCATCCATGTATCCATGTGCCATCCCATCCATGTATCCACGTGCCATCCCATCCATGTATCCACGTGCCATCCCATCAGTGATCCCTGTGCCATCCCATCCATGCATCCCTGTGCCATTCCAGAGGTGTATCCATGTTCCATCCCATTAGTCCGTCCACTGCCATCCCACTGGTGCATCCATGTTCTATCCCGTTAATCCATCCCTGTGCCATCCCATCCATGTATCCAGGTGCCATCCTATTATTAGATCCCTGTGCCATCCCATCACTGATCCCTGTGCCATCCCATCAATCCATCCATGTTCTATCCCATCAGTGATCCCTGTGCCATCCCATCCATGTATCCCTGTGCCATCCCATTATTCTATCCCTGTGCCATCCCATCACTGATCCCTGTGCCATCCCATCAATCCATCCATGTTCTATCCCATCAGTGATCCCTGTGCCACCCCATCAGTGATCCCTGTGCCATCCCATCCATGTATCCCTGTGCCATCCCATTATTCTATCCCTGTACCATCCCATCACTGATCCCTGTGCCATCCCCATGCCATCCCACCCGTGGCTCAGCATTCCCGAGTCTCCATCTCCTGCTCTCCGCCAATCCCTGCCGCGGCCGCAGGAGGTCGAGCCCTTCCCGGGAGGAGCCTCCGGAGCCAGTCCATCCCGAGCCGTTATCCCTTTTTATTGCGGTGCYGCGGCTCCGGAGCTCCGGCAGAAGATAAATTCCAAGGAGCGATCCGTGCCGGAGCCGCCGGCGGGGCTCAGCGCTAACATTTACACTGCGCCGGGGTCGATATCCCGCTGATCCCACTCAATCTGCTCCCTGTGCAAACTCCGGGCCGCCTCCCCCCGGATCAATCCCTCCTCCAAAGGTTACGTGAAGGTGGCCGGATTCTTCTAAGCTGTTTGCAGAGCCTCCGTTTGCTCTGCTAACACAGCCTGGAACTGCTTCCAAGGATTCTGTTTGCCTTGGATTAGGGCTGTTTGCCCAAACACCTTCCCGAATCCAATCGAGGCCAGGCTTTCCAAACATTTGGGCACATCTGTCAATCAATAGCAGCAATCGGGTTCCTGATCCAAACAGCAAACGTGGCCAAATCCAATATTTATCCAAACTTTTACTGACTCGGGCTGGTTTTAAACAATCCAAAGCCACGGAGCAGCCGTTGGTGCCGAAAGGTCCTGGATAATGTGTAACTCCGGGCAAACAGAGCGCGATTCCAGCAAGGAGCGGAGCAAAACCAAACACTGGAATTGTTGTCCTSCTTTTATTGCGGATGATTTGCTTAAATGTCCAGCGATTATCTGCTAATAAGGCCGGGGTTAATTAGGCGGGGCCTAAGAGGGCTTTGCCTCAGCCTCGCTCAAGGGCAGGGTGCAATTCCCGAACTTTGGCCCTCGGGATGGGAGCGTGTCTGGGCAGGTGACTTGGAGGTGTTATCGGGGTGGAAAACACCTGAGTCCAAACAAAAAAAAAAACAGGGAAAAAAAAAATCCGGGGAGGACTCCAGGCAAAGCTGGATTGGGGCTTGAAACGAAGAGGAACAGGAGAGGCCAAATGTTTTTYGGGAGACGCTGCCAGGCGGGAATGGCCAGCCAGGAATCGGCCCAAGGAGCTGTCGTAAAACCGGGAGATGCTTTTCATCTGCAGCCCAAAGGAACGGGAGACGCCAGGAATGACACCCAAACACGGGCAGGGCCTGGATCCAGCCCACGGCAGGGATCCGAGGAGGAAAAGGGATGGAAACATCTTCCCAAAGTCATGGAATCACGGGATGGTCGGGGTTGGAAGGGCAGGGACACCTTCCACTATCCCAGGCTGCTCCAAGCCCTGTCCAACCTGGCCTTGGGCACTTCCAGGGATCCAGGGGCAGCCACAGCTTCTCTGGGAATTCTGTCCCAGCCCCTGCCCATCCTCCCAGCCAGGAATTCCTTCCCGATATCCCATCTAAATCTCTCCTTTTTCCGTTTAACACCATTCCCCCTTTTCCTATCACCGTCCATGTCCAAATTCACTCTCCCTGTTTTTGGTAATTCCCTTTTAGGCACCGGGAGCTTAAGAAAGGAGGGAGAGCGCTCGTCCTTAATTCCTGGCGGATGGAAGGAGAAAAGCGGGACAGAGAACRATCCGCATGATTTTCCCTTTGGATACCCAAATATATCCTCATGACAAGTGACAATTCGTATTCCAGAAGCTTCTTTGCAGCTCCAGCTCCGCTGTTTTCCCGGGAAAAGGAGCCTAACTGGGCTCTGATCAAGAGCAAAGAACACCTCAAAGATGCAGAGAGCGACGTTTTCCCTGAATAGCGGCATTTGGAATTCAGGGAGGAGCAATGGATGAGGTGCGTTATCCGTCTCCAATGCTTTGTTCCTGGCAGAGGGGATAAATATGGGATAAGGGCACTTAGGGAACACTTTGGGAGGGAAAAGAGCGGAAGAGTAACGGGGATGGTCCTGGAGGCAGCAGCTTTTGGTGGAATGTGATCATTTATGGGAATGGCAGAGGGAAGGAAGATGGGAAGGTTCCATCTTCCTTCCAAGCTGGAGAAGGCTGGAGAGGGAGTTGGGACAAGGGGTGGAGGGACAGGACACAGGGAATGGCTTCCCAGTGCCAGAGGGCAGGGATAGATGGGATATTGGGAAGGAATTGTTCCCTGGGAGGGTGGGGAGTGGCTCAGCTGGAATTCCCAGAGAAGCTGTGGCTGCCCCTGGATCCCTGGAAGTGTCCAAGGCCAGGCTGGACACTGGGGCTTGGAGCAGCCTGGGATAGTGGGAGGTGTCCCTGCCCATGGCAGGGGTGGAATGGGATGATCCTTAAGGTCCCTTCCCACCCAAACCATTCCAGGGTTCCATGGAAACCTTCTCCAACTCTTCTGAAGTGGATCCATGACATTCCTATCAGCGGAGGTGTGACAATTCCAGCACCACATCCCGGCTCATCCCAGCTCATCCCAGCTGCCGTGGCCTTGCTGCATCCCCACTTTTGACCTCATCCCTTGTCTCTGCATAAATCCCATGGATTCAAGCTGATCCCTTGATCCCATGTGTGCCAGATCTGTGGCCACCCGCGAGCCCTGACCGTTCCCGATGCCAGCCCTGGACACATCCCAAGGGAAMTGGAGGGATGGAGCAGCTCATCCTTGGGAGCTGCCACACGTGCCGTGCCCACAGAAAGGCACACGGAGGGACTCACAATTCCCAAAGTTCGGCAGATCCGAGGCTCCGGAGCAGCCGCAGCCGGAGCAGATGGTGATGGCTCCGTGCCCTGCTGACCCTGGCAGCTGATGAACAAATTAAATCCTGGGACACTTGGAAGATTTGGGATCTGGGGACCTGAGATGAACTCCCTGCTTTCTGTTCAATGTCACCTGGAAGGATTTGCRTGCGACGGTGTCGGAATTCCGGCTGGGAGATGGGAATCGCTTCCACAGCGGCTGAGACCATCCTTGGGAGATCCCTGTGGGGGTTTGGCTCCATGGGAATGCTGGGCTGGATGCAGCGCTGAGGATGGGGGGTGGAGGGAATGCTTTGGAAGTTCAGGAGATGCTCTGGGTGGATCCTGGCTGGATCCTGGCCATTCCCTTCTCCTGCCACAGAGGGGTCTCATCCATCCATCCCTTCATCCATCCCTTCATCCATCCATCCATCCATCCATCCATCCATCCATCCATCCATCCCTCCATCCATCCCTCCATCCATCCCAGATGATGCTGGGAAGCACCAGAAGCCTCAGAATGGGGCCCCATCCCACAAAAACCCTTGGAATGCCACCCAAGGTGACAGGTGGCAGCGGCGCCGTTCCAAAATATTTACAGAGCACACAATTCTGTAACCTTGGGAAGTCTGAGGAAGCCCGGGAGCGTCACTGCCAGCCCTGCATCCCCCACTTGTACAGGATTTTCCCGCCGGCATTCCAGCATTATCCCGCGGTGGGAATGGATGGGCTGAGGGCTGCGCACGCCGTGATCTCCGCGTTGTCCYGATGCTCCTTGGATCCTGCTGGGARCGGCCGGCTCCGTGGGAGCTGTGTGGGAAGCAGAGTCAATATTGGCTGAGCAAACACCGCCGGGAAGGAGCCGCTGTTTGCGGAGCCGCGGGGATTCAGAGGCTCGGCCGCCACCTGGAAATCAGAATAATCCAAGGAATCCGGGGATTTTCCAAGGTACGGAGTGGTTTTTATGGAGAGGACAGCARGCGGCTCCGAAGGACGTTCCCGGTTGCTCTGCTTGGGGTTGGGATGGGAGGTGGCCGCACTGTGGGGTTCCTGACCTTGAATCCATAAAAAAATGTGGAAATCCACCAGAGCCGCGTGCTGAAGCAGATGGAGTTATCCATGGAAAAGCAGCTTCTGGAGGAGCTGGAGTCTCCCAGCAGTCCCGTAGTTGCTCCGGAGCGTTGTTCATCCAGTGGAGGATCCGTGGAATGTCCAAGGCCAGGTTGGATGGGGCTGGGAGAGGCCTGGGATAGTGGGAGGCGTCCCTGCCCATGGAATGGGATGGGATTTAAGGTCCCTTCCCACCCAAACCATTCCAGGATTCTCCATGTCCGAGGAAGCTCCTCTGCCGTGTGTGGGAGCGCCTGTTCCCTCTGGATTCCATTTGCATTTCCCTGTTCCTCGGGAAGTTCCCGGCGCATTCCAAAGTTCCCTCTGTGACCTCCCAAACTCCACATTCCCATTTAGAACCTCCTGCCTGGGGCCTGGTGCAAAATCCTGGGAATGAAATCCAGCAAACCATTCCCTCATTAATGTTGGACATCCCAATGTCCGCTCCCAGGGTCCATCCTAACGATGGGATTCCAGAGCCCAGCGTTATCCCAGGCTTCTTTCCTCATGGAAAGCTGTTAAACATCCGGGTTATCCAGGGGCAGCCGGTCCCTCTCCCCGTGGAATCCTTTCCAGCTGGGGGTGGATGTGCCGCATTCCATTTTCCATGGAATCGCCAGCCCGGGATGCTGCAGGGAACTAAATAATAGAGCCGAGGGATTAAATAATTTATCCCAAAAAAGGAGAGGAGCTGGGAGTTCCAGGGAAGGGAATAAATAGAAGTAAAAATAGAAATATAATTTATAAATGTATAGATGTATAAATTTATTGATTTATTAATTTATTAATTGTTGATTTGTTAATTTATTAATTTATTAATTTATTGATTTTTATTCTTTATAATTGTACAACGACAAAATAATGGGAATTATTCTTTAGGAGCCAGTGCAGCCCCCTCAGACCCTTCATCCCTTTCCCTGGCACCATTCCCCCCTGGATAACGGGAATGCTGCGAGCAGCCACGGAACTGGGGCGGAAAACCCAAATGAAAATCCACTTTYAACCATAAATGTCCATAAATATTCCAAGATGGGCCTTTCCTTCTTTTGGACTGAGGTTTCCCTTCAGTTTAAAAAGCAGGAAAAGGAAAAAAGAAATCCAGGAAAAGAAAAAAAAAATCCAGGAAAAGGAGAAAAGGAATACAAGGAGGGCCTTGAGGAGAAGGGATTTGCCTGTTTGTTTTCCTGTTTTTTCAGGGAGGAAAGGGGAGGAAAAAGGAGAGGAAAATTGAGGAAAAAAGGGGTAAAATGGAAGGAAAAAAGGGATAAAATGGAAGGAAAAAAGGGATCAAGTGAAAGGAAATGCTGGAATGTCCTTGTGAGGTGCCTGGCAAGTGCTGCGGGAGCAGCAGGATCGTGATCCCAATCCCTGCCTGCTCCATCCCCCAGTCCAGGAGCATCCCATGGGATGCACTCACTGTTCCTGGGATGCTGATTCCCAGATTCCCTGGATTTTTAACCCTGCAGAAGCCGGAGCTCTGCCCTCAGCCCCCACTGGCCAAGCCCTGCCCTTTTCCAACCATATTCCTACAGCTTCCCGCTTTCCCTCCATCCCATTGTGCAACATTYCCTCTGAACCAATCCGCTCCTGGCATCTCCCGGATGTTTCATTCCCTTTGGACGAAGGAAATGGAAAAACTGACCAACAATTCCATGCATCCAAGGCTGGCCTTTGGAGAGGCTGTTTATGGAAAGCTCCCGTGCCAACGTCTCCTCATTTTTCCTGCTGCTCTGGCACCGGGAAGGACAAATATTTATATTCCAGGCTTTTCCGATTGTTTCCATGTTGAACGGCTTTCCAAGGAACTCTTCATGTGGTTCCAAGGATTTGCTGTTAATTTTCACTTCCAATTGGATCCAGCTTTCCTCCAAGATCTTAAAGTTGGGAAGGATTTGTTTTGGGAATGTGGTGCCGCATTGGCACCGCTCAGGGGGTGGGAATGTCACATTCCTGTTTTATTTAAAGGATAATTAAGCTTGGAATATTATATTCCCAATCCCTGGGAGTGTTCCAGGCCAGGTTGGAGCAACCTGGATTAGTGGGAGGTGTCCCTGCCCATGGCAGGGGTGGAATGGGATGAGCTTTAAGGTCCTTTCCCAAAACAATTCCGTGATTAAAACATTGCTCCTCCTCAGGAGAAATTAATTCAGTGGGAAAATCCAGCTGAGGGTCCCTCCAGCACCTCCAAATCCCGGGAAATGCTCCATGGGATGCTCAGGCTCATCCATCCCATCCCATCCCATCCCATCCCATCCCATCCCATCCCATCCCATCCCATCCCATCCCATCCCACCCCACCCCACCCCACCCTGGGATTTGCCTTTCCCTGCTCTCCGCCTCTTTTGGGAAAGCAAGAAGGAGGGAAGCGGCTCCCTGATCCCTCCCTTCCACGTTTAACGAAAGGAATAAAGGATCAGAAACCTGGGAAAAATCCTAAACGATTCACCAGCCTCGAGCTGTTCCGTTCCCTTGAATTTGTGAACATTCCGGCAGCTCCTGACACCTTCCCTCGCGCACGATCCCATCCCAAAAAACCCGGGAATGCCGGCTGGATCCACCTGCCCTCATTATCAGGGATGTGCCTGGGAGCAGCCCCGCTCCTGGGAAAACGCAGYGGGTTCGACCCGCAATTGTTGTTAGGAAGAGAAAACCACTCCAGGGATTTTCCCACCGCCTGACGGAATCCAGGGATTGTCGGGCATCCATTCCTTCCAGGTGAACAGGAGCTCCAATCCAGGATTCCATCCCGCTTTTCCTTGGGGTGTTCAGGTCGGGATTGGGGCAGCGCCAAAGCTCCGCTCCTTTTCCTTGGCTGTTCCCATTCCGGGATTTGGGAACTGGGAGTGGATCGCAGCTCCCAAGGTTCTCTTCCTGAGCTAATTCCAATGCCTGGCAGGTGCCGGAGCTTCGGGATGCGGGAGCTTTGGACTCGGGTAATTATCCTTGGATTTTAAGCTGATTACGGCGACTTTGGAGCGGTGTTTGTTTGGTTTCCCCACGCTCGGTGTTTGCTCGGCGGCTCCCAAAGTCAACACGGGCCTGGTCAAACATTCCCGGTTCCTCCCGTGGCCCTCTTCCCAAGGATCCGCTCCCAGAAACAGGGATGGGGAGCTGGGAATGCGCTGCCCCGGCGGCACAAAGGAAATCGGGATTATCCCGAGTCGGGGAAGCTGAGCCGGAGGGGCAGCCCTGCTCAGGGGTGTCACGGTGGAGGGGACACAGCGCTGGAATTCTGGGACGCATCCCGAGGGATTGGGATTGTCCCGAGGGATTGGGATTGTCCGGGCCCTCTGTGAGGCTGGGATGAACTCGGGAGGACGAATGTCCCTGTCGCTGCCTGTGGCACCAGGATTCCATGGAGCAGGGTTTTCATGGAGCAGGGTTTTCATGGAGCAGGGTTTTTATGGAGCAGGGTTTTCATGGARCATTCCCAGACACGCAGAGCACCCGGGGCTCCGTGTCACCGGCATCCTTCGGTCAGTGCCTCATCCCTAATTAGAGTAATTAACTCCTGGAGCGGTAATTAACTCCTGGAGCAGCATCCGCAGGCGTTCCCAGCTCCCAGCCCTCGGACAATCCCCCTGGATTGGATGATTCCCRTGGGAACCTCCGGAGGTGCGGCACAGGTGGGATCCCGCTGCTTTCCCAGCGTGGACACGGCATCCCGGCGGGATGAGCCAGGCTGGGAATGGGCTCCGCGCTCTCATCCCGGGAAATTCTGCAGGTGCCACATCCTTAATAAAAGCTTTTCCTTTCCTTCCTCAGCAAGCTYGGAATTACTCYGGAGTAATTCCAGGTTATCCCAAAACCTGGGATCCCTCTGCCATGGACAGGTTAAAACCTGATCCGGGATTTTTTCTGTCCCGGCTGTGCCAGCGCCTTTCCCGCTCATCCCGGCACCAAGGATCTGCTGCTCCTGAGGGAAGGGCACCCCGCGAGGCAGAGCCTCTCCCACAGCTCCTGGAAAACCAAAGGATTTCCGGGAATGGAGCAGGGATGCTGGACAAGCCCCGTGGGATGTCCCTGCAGGTCCACGTGGATCCGTAAGGAGGCTCAGGATCCCAAAATTCCCGTGCCAGCTGCTGCGGTTTGCCAAGGTAGGAAAGGGCTGGCGGGAGTTCAGAATTCCTGTGGGATCTGGGTTGGAYAGGTTGGAAAAGCTCGTGGTTCACCGTGGGAGGCTCCCCCTGCTCCTCCCACTGCCGCTGTCCGGGATCCCGGGATGCGGATCCAGCCCCGGCCTGCATCCCATGGATTGGCCGCTCACATTCCAGAGGAAAAGCTGCTCCTCCTTCCACTATCCCAKGCTGCTCCAGCCTGGCCTTGGACATTCCAGGGATCCAGGGGCAGCCACAGCTGCTCTGGGAATTCCAGCCCAACCCCTCCCATCCTCCCAGCCAGGAATTCCTTCCCAATATCCATCTAAATCTCCCCTTTCCCAGTGGGAAGCCATTCCCTGTGTCCCATCCCTCCATCCCTTATCCCAAGTCTCTCTCCAGCTCTCCCGGCAGGCTCTGGAAGTGGCTCTGATCTCCCTGGAGCTTCTCCCGGCAGGAATTCACCTTCCAACGGTCAGCCACAAACCCCGAAAAAATCCATAAAAAACCAGGAAGCAACCGAGCGAGCCCTCCAGCACTCCGGGAACATCAATTCCCGGGATTGGCAGGGAATGAAAGCATTCCCTGCTCCCTGCCAGCGCCGGGCTGAGGAGCCGCTGCTGCCGAGCGAAATCCCAGCCCCGCTCCTGCCACGCATCGCTAACGAGCCAACAGCCCCGAGGAGCCGCAGCCTTCCCTCATTCCCGCCCTGGAGCCGCATTCCCGCTTTTCCGTGCTCCCTGGCACATCCATGAATATAGATTGACCTTATTAGAGCAGCGGCTGCCGCTGCCGGCAGCGCCGAGTCCTCGTTCCCGCAAATGAGAGCTGTCAGCGGGAAATTCATGGAGCAGCGGGAACGGGGAGCGGCTCGGGAGGGGAACGGCCGGGATTGGGAAGCAGGTAGGGAACGAGGATGGATTGCGGGATATCGCATCCCGCTCGGGATGGGATGCTCAAGTGGGAGTGGGGTTGGGCATTTTTTAGTGGTTTCTTGATTGGGATGATTGTTTCCCTTCCCTTCCCTTCCCTTCCCTTCCCTTCCCTTCCCTTCCCTTCCCTTCCCTTCCCTTCCCTTCCCTTCCCTTCCCTTCCCTTCCCTTCCCTT
>RAHM01000059.1:83449-97677 GCA_003713295.1 Parotia lawesii
TCCCTGGTGGGACAATGGACTGCCCTTGGTGGGATGGTGGCACATTCCTGGCGGGACAATGACATGTCTTTGGTGGGACAATGGCACATTCCTGGCGGGACAATGACACGTCCTTGGTGGGACAATGGGCTGTCCCTGGTGGGACAATGACACGTCCCCGGAGCTGCTGCCACGCCCTACCCATGCCTGGCACTTCCCCACTGATGTTTTTTGGGATTTGTGGTGGATTTTCCCAAACCACTCCAACCCAGACAGCTCTGAGATCTCTGAGGTGCAACCTGCTCCCCGTTACTCCGGAGCGGCACCGTGGCTCCGCTTCCCGACGTTCCACTTCCATGTGCAGCATTCCAGGGCTCCGCTCCGCTCCATATTGTCACCATTATCCAACCTCTTCTTGTGGTTACATCATAAAAATTCCTTGGATCTTGGAAGCAGCCCGGGAATATTTGCATATGTATATCCTTCGTTTTCGCAGCACAGCCTGGCTGCCAGATGGGAAAACCGACGGAGCCTCCAACATTTATCCACGACTCCGCCGTTTTCCTGCGCCGGGAACCGCGGCGGAAACGAGGTGGTTTTCCAGCTGCTGCCAGGCCAGACCTTGGGATGCTTTCACAGGGATCAGGGAAAAGGGGAGGGGAAGCACATGGAATCAATAAAAGGCCCTTTCCCAAAGTTTATTTGTTTAACGGAGAGGAGAAGATTCCTTTGTGGGCCCTTGGAAAAATGGGATCACGGCACCGGCCGGGAGCAGCCTGCTCCAGAAATCCCTTTTTCCTTGGATTTCACCCCATGTCCAGCACATGGATTGGGTGCCCTGAACCCCATGGCTCACACCAGGATTTATCCCAAAGACCCGGAGAGGTTTTGGGGAAAAMCACTTTTCTCGGGAACACAGGAATTCCAATCTTTTATTTGTTTCCAATCCCAGATTTCAGTGTTTGGGATGTAATGGTGGTTTTTTGGGATATAATAATGTTTTTGGGGATAGAATGATGGTTTTTGGGATATAAAGGTGTTTTTTGGGATATAATGGTGATTTTTAAGTGTACAAAGGTGGGGTTTTAAGATATGATGATGCTTTTTGGGATAGAATGGTTTTTTGGGGATAGAATGGTAATTTTTGGGATGTAATTTTTTTTTGGGATATAATGATTTTTTGGGGATAAATTGATGGTTTTTTTGGCTATAATGGTGTTTTTTTGGGATATAATGATGCTTTTGATGGTGTAATGATGGGATTTAGGGTGCAATGGTGGTTTTTAGGGTGCAGTGATGTTTTTTGGGGTCTAAGGATGAGTTTTAGGATGCAACGATGATTTTTAGGGGGAAATGATGGGGTTTAGGGTATTATGATGTTTTTTTAGGGTACAACAATACTTTTTAGGGTACAATGCTGATATTTTGGGACGTAGCGATGATTTTTTAGGGGTCTAATAATTTTTTTTGAGTGTAATGGTGAATTTTAGGACTTTGAGAATGTAATAGTTCCTTTTGGGGTGCAATGATTTTTTGGGGTGAAACAATGTCATTTTGGGGGCACATTGAGGGGCACAACGGATTTTTTGGGATACAATGATAATTTTTGGGATCTAAAAGTGCTGCCCTGCATCCCTAAGATGATCTGGGATCTCTTCCATGTTGRAGAGCTTGTAAGGGATTAATCACCCGCCCTAATTATTTTGGAACATCCCAAATTATCCGGGCGGAACAGCAGGAAAACAACGCGGCCTCGTATTCCAACAGAGCCTCATTCCAGGAATCCGTCATCTGTTCATTCCTTAAAGCTCTGACATCAAAAACTGGGATCCAAACGTCCCCTAAATGATTCCCGATGACACGCAACGGGAATTTTCCGGCATTATTCCGGAAATGTAACGACAAGGGCCCTTCCACTGAGATTAATTGGCTCCTAAGTGGTTGCATGTGCTGTGTTTGGAGTGCTCGGATCCCGGGCTTGGAATGCTGCTGGAGGCGGGAATTCCAGGCTCGGGGAAGGGATTGATCTGGCTCCAAAGGGTGAAGTGTGGTTTTCCAGGATTGGGATTTGAGCATCCAACAAATAGACTGAAAAAAAAAAAAATTAAAATATGGTTTTAAGGAAAAAAGGCTGGTTGGGATTTCTTTTTCCCTTAAAATCCACRTGGGAGTTTTAAAGCAAATTCCAGATTTTAATTGGGGTGGTGTTTTTCACTTTTTTAGGATTTTTCAGGATTGTGGAGCCATCCAGAATCTGTAAATCCAGGAGCACCAGGGTTTCTGCTGGAAGGTGCAGAGCTGKGGAGGTTCATGGAGTCATGGAATTCCAGGATGGTTTCCAAATGATCCCATTCCACCCCAGCCATGGGTAGGGACACCTCCCACTGCCCCAGGCTGCTCCAAGCCCATCCAACCTGGCCTTGGACACTTCCAGGGATCCAGGGGCAGCCACGGCTTCTCTGGGAATTCCATCCCAGCCCCTGCCCACCCTCCTAAGGAAGGATTCCTCAGCTTTCCCTGGGATGTACTGGATACCCTGGGATGGGTGATGGAGAGGCAGCAGCGGAGCGGAAGTGGCTTTGTGAGTTGCCAGAACCCTGGATTTTGTCTTACTAAAGCCGCGTCTGTGCTTTTTCCAAGGATCTAAAAATCCCTCTCAAATGATCCGTGAGTTCCTTAGGAAGTGGTCTGGGAGCTGGGAAATTGCTGGGTTTAATTAATTCCCTGGATTTACTGACCCTGAGGAGAGGCCAAGAACAGCGACTGGACCTTGATAGAAATTCTGGGAGGATGAGGAATCCACGATGATCCATCAAATCCTGCAGGGCCAATAAGAAAAGGGAAAAGCAGGGATGTGAATCCTCTTTGGGAGCATCCCAAATGTGGCAGTGGATCAACTTCGATGCCCCATCCCTGGAAATATTCCGGGTTGGAYGCGGCTTGGAGCACCCTGGGATAGTGGGAGGTGTCCCTGTCATGGCAGGGGTGGGACTGGATCAGCTTTAAAGTCCCAACCTAAACCATTCCAGGGTTCTGTGCAATCCCATCCCATGGAAAAATGGAGTAATTGCTATCCTTGTGCTGTCCATGTGCCTGGGGAATTCCCAGCTCGGAGGGATGGGTGAAGAGATTCTGGGAAGAAGCAGATTCCAGGCTGGAAAGGGACACACGGAGGTGGCTCATCCGTGCCATCCATGACCCTTCCCGCAGGGATGGGAATGCTCAGGGGGACGGGGCCATTCCTGGTGTCCTTGAGGGGACAAGATCCTCCTGGAGCTGTCCYGATGCCAYGCCCAGAGCCATCCGTGCCTCCACATTCCCGACAGATCCTCCGGCACCCCGGGCAGGGCACCTTGGGAGACRCCACCRAGATTTTCCATCCAATCCCAGCGAYGTTCCCGGGGTTGGGAACAGGGACACTTTGCACCCACTTTATTTATATCCAGCGGCTGTTCCCTGGTGGAGCGAGAGGATAACTCTTCCCTGCAGAATTCCATGGCTTTGTGCTCCGTCGGATTTTAAATAGCACAGGGGAATAATGGGACTTTTTGGTTGGATGGACCGAGGCTGAATCCGACCTTGAGTCCGCGCTCTCCTGACTTTGGAACTCYGGAGGGACACGGAGCGTTGCCTTTCCCTTTTTTTTTCCCTTTTTAAACAAGAGATAAATCCCTGGAGCCCTGGAGCAGGAATTGCAGCCGTGGCTCCCGTGATCCGTGAGGAGTTTTCACAGCTTTCCTTTCAGCTGGAAAATTGCTCCAGTCGGCTGTGACCGGCTCGGGAAAAAGCTGAAGCAGCCTCATCCCGTCCTTCCGAGGGCACCTGGATGAACAGGGACATCCTCCCGGCACAATTCCTTCAGCTGGGAGTGGTGATGATTGATTTGGGATAATTTGGGATGTCCAGGTGGAAATTTTTCCCGTGGCTGGAATTTGGGCAAAGCTGAGGGGAGGAATCGCTCCCTGAGCTGCAGGAGGGGTGACAGGGACACAGATCCTGGAGCCAAGGGCTCATCCCTATTCCCAGCCGGCAGAGTTGATCCCTGCTGGCTCTGCAGCCAAGGAAACCTCGCTTCCAAGGAAATGTCCCTTCCCTCCCTATTCCAGGGGCAATTTCCACCTTGCTCCGGGAAAGCGGCCGCTCGGAGTGAGCCAAATTCTGTTCGTTGTTCCGCCTGTGCCGGGAGCCAGAGCTTGGGAGCTGTTCCTGGCATTCCAGCAGCCCCTTCCCAGCCTGCAGCCACTTTTCCTTCCCGGCAGGGAACAGCCGGGTCCCTCACTCACGGCTCCAATCCTCTCCCTGCTCCAGCTTTAGGAAGGAATGAGCTCCGAAGCCATTCTAATGAAGATCTCCATGGAGCTGACAGTGGGAAGAGCTGGAATGTGGAGCTGCAGTTCCGAGCCTCAGCTGTTTCTTCTCGAGCTGCCACTGGAAAATTCCAGAGGCTGGCAGTGATATTTTTAACGTGGCAGCGCTGAGGGAGAGAGATCCCGATTATCCCGATCCACCTTGGGCTGGGAGCGGGGATGAGATGGGGCTGCTGCTCCTGGAGCCGCCCCYGGCACTGCGAGAGGCCTGAGCCATTCCCAGCTCCCAAAAATTGTCCTCCACCTCCCAAATTCCAGCTCTTCGGGAGGTGAAGGTCTGGAGTGTCTTGACGAACTCATCCTGGGCTCATTCCYGGCAGGAAAGGGGGGATTGTCCCCTCTGCCCCCTCAGGTGAGGCCCCACCTGCGGAGCTGCTCCTGCTCCGGATCCCAACATCAGCAGGATGTGGAGCTGCTGGAGCAAGTCCAGAGGAGGCCCCAGAGCTGCTCTGAGGGCTGGAGCCCCTCTGGAGCTCAGCTGGGAGAGCTGGGAATGTTCACCTGGAGAAGGAAAGGATCCAGGGAGATCCCAGAGCCCCTTGCAGGGCCTAAAGGGGCTCCAGGAGAGCTGGAGAGGGACTGGGGACAAGGGATGGAGGGATGGGACAAAGGGAATGGCTTCCCACTGCCAGAGGGCAGGGATAGATGGGATATTGGGAARGAATTGTTCCCTGGGAGGGTGGGGAGGCCTTGGCACAGGGTGCCCAGAGAAGCTGTGGCTGCCCCTGGATCCCTGGAAGTGTCCAAGGCCAGGTTGGAGCAGCCTGGGATAGTGGGAGGTGTCCCTGCCCATGGCAGGGGTGGAATGGGATGATCCTTAAGGTCCTTTCCAACCCAGCCCATTCCAGGATTCTGGAATTCCGTGATCCGTGTACCTGAGTCCCTGCCCAGGCGGGAGGCGGGGCTCGGACAGTCGGGATTGAGTTGTCTCAGGATCCTCTGGAAGCAGCTCCAGCCCCGGTGCCATAACCCGACCTGAGGGTGCCATGGGAAACATCAGCGAAAATAAATCTGCCTAATCCCGAGGAATGAGCGGGAACAGCGGCAGCTCCAGGGAGATTAGAATCAAGTCTTGCGTTACAGCACTTGGAAGGGCCGGGATTTACTTGGAAACTGAATCCCATTAATTAGCATTCTGCTAATGGCAGCCCTGGATAAATATAGAGTTCCCTAATCCCAGCACGAGGCGCAGGTTGACATATTTAGATCGTTGATATCAAAGTCATTAACGCCTCTCCGTGGGAAACTGATTCCCAGGCGGGGCTGGAAATGGGATTCTCCCGAGCCAATCCATCTTCCTAACGCCCCGGTGGAGCCCGCGGATCTTTAGCCACGGATGGGACGCGGCTTCCCAGAAATGTGCTTGCATCTGTCAGAATTCCAGCTGGCCGGCGCAGCCAAAGGTCAGCTCGGCTCCGAGTGGGAAAACAGGATCCCGGGACAAGCAGCGCCATTGTATCCATCGGGATGTGCCTCCCGATCCGGGTGTGCGTCCCTTCCTGCGGCGCGTGTGGGGGATAAATTGATCCGGAGCATTCCTCAGGCAGCCCCTGCGGTCCTGGAACTGCTCCAGGGTTTAGTGAACTCCAGGAACRTCAAAGGATGGGAAAGGGCTGCTGGAGTTTGGGAATTTGGAGAGCTTGATGATTCTTTGGCACTAATTAACCCCTAATTTAGGGGTGGTTATTGGCCTGATTAACCCCCCCAGCTGACAGCAGGAGAAGGGAACACATTCCTGTAAAACCTGATGGGAGGGAATTCCAGCATGGAAGGAGCACGGGACTGGGACCATTCCCGAGAGTCCACTGTGAGTATTCTTCATGGAATTATTGATTGGATCTTAGAAGGAATTGTTCCCTGTGAGGGTGGGGAGGGGCTGGGGTGGAATTCTGATGGAAAGCTGTGGCTGCCCCTGGATCCCTGGAAGTGTCCAAGGCCTGGTTGGAGCAGCCTGGGATAGTGGGAGGCTTCCCTGCCCATGGCAGGGGTGGAATGGGATGGGATTTAAGGTCCATCCCATTCCAGGATTCCATGAAATGCTGATCCCTCTCCCAGACCAATGTGTGGCACTGGGAGCAGTGGCCGGGCAGGAGCCACTGGCATCCCAGGACAGCATTCCCGTGGAGTTTGGGGTCCTGGGATGGAGCCACAAGGAGACCCCACCTCTCCTTGTCCTTGGTTCCATCTGGGGTTTTCATTGGATCGCGGTGACAGGGATTAAACAGCCCACCTCTGGAATTGTCCAAGTCCTGTCTGGTCCAGGATCTCCCTCCATGCTGTCATTGGAGGCCGAGCATTCCAGCTTGGGAACTTCCATTTGGAGTCCTCTCCGTGGTATCCAAACRAGGGCAGCGCTTCCCACAGATCCCACCCCGGGCATGGAGAGCCCATGGATGCTCCCTGCCTCCCGAAATCCCTCCCRCTGGATCTGGGCTCTGAGGGACATCCCTGGCGTGGGGACATGTGGGAACACCTCCCCATTCCCTGGAGCCATTCCAGGCCTGCTGTGGTGTTGGGTTATTCCCACCTCTCCAAGACCAGCCTGGGAGCAGGAGCATCGCTGGACTGGGATAAAAACCTGGGAAAACGGCGTGTTCTCACACGGGAGGTTGGAATCCAGGCAGATCCTGCGGGATCCTGGCCTGCGCATCGCTTCCGAGTGCCGAGGGCTCCAAAAACACGGAATAAACGCCGGGAGGAGGGAAAAATGCTCGGAACAGGTGGAGCTGGGAGAGCTGGTTTGGACAGGGAGTTTTGGGGGAGTTTTTGCAGCTGGGAGGTTTTGTTCCTCATAAAACTGGCTCTTGGCTCATGGATTGGGAATAACACTTATCTCATGGATGGAGCCAGACGTGTGTCAGCCACATTCCAGGGGCATGGATTCCCAGGCGTTATTCCCACCTCTGATTTTGGGGGGGTGGAGGGGGGGGTTTAACCAGCCTTGAAACCCCAAAGCAGTTGCAGGTGGCAGCCAAAGGATTTTGGAATGTTCTCGATCCATAAAATCGTGAAATAAATAGGAAAAGAGCCTTGGAAGATGCAGGAAAATTTGGGATTGGGAAATGCAGTTGATGGGAACAAATATAAATATCCTTTTTTTTTTTCATTCAAAAAGGAGGCGAGGGGGTGGAAAAATTCCCGATCCTAAAAATGGCCGGGGTGATTTGTTCCTCAGAGCTGGAGGCAGCTTTGGATGGAATCCTCCTCCCAAGGAAAAGGGAGCAGAGGAAAAGATTCTCCAAGGAGGAAAGGCTTTAATGAGCTGCGAAGCCCTGATCACCCACGGAGAGCCGAGATTAATTAGGAGCTGCTGAAAGCCGAGCTTAATTAGGAGCTTGAGCCGCTCCCGAGGTGTGCGCAGGCTCCGAGTGCCGGGAAGGGCCGGGATTGCCGCTGGATTCCCTCCCTTGGATTCCCCGGGATGCAGAACGAGGCTGTGCCCACCAAAGCCTGGCCCAGCTCCTCCAGGTGTCCCAGCTATTCCAGGTATTCCATGTCCCTCTGGAATGCGGCAGCTGGGTGACCGGGAATGAGGCTGGGAAGGGGGAATGCTCCGGAGAAGAGCCTGTGCTTGGATTCCCTGCTGGATTTCCATGTTTCCAGCATCCTCAGGGATTCCCTGCTGGCTCCATCCTCAGCATCATGCCAGGTCTGGGGGGTGAGATCCGGGTACCTGCGGGGGCTCTGTGTCCATCGGGAATCGGGATCCCGCAGGCTGGGAGGGAGAAGCGGAGTCCTGGTGTCCCTATGGATCCGTGGGCTCCAGCAGCTCCTTTTCCCGGGTGTCTCCCAGTGGTGGAGGGATGGGTTTGGGTGGCCACAATATCCCAGACCACAAATTCCTGTTTCTTTGAATCAGAGAATTATGGAGTCCTGGAATGGTTTGGGTTGGGAGGGACCTTAAAGCCCATCCAGTGCCACCCCTGCCATGGGCAGGGACACCTYCCACTGTCCCAGGCTGCTCCAAGCCCCGTCCAACCTGGCCTTGGACACTTCCARGGATCCAGGGGCAGCCACGGCTTCTCYGGGAATTCCGTCCCAGCCCCTCCCCACCCTCCCAGGGAAGGATTCCTCAGCTTTCCCCGGGATGCATTGGATACCCTGGGATGGGTGATGGAGAGGCAGCAGCAGAGCGGAAGTGGCTTTGTGAGTTGCCAAAACCCTGGATTTTGTCCTACTAAAGTCTGTGCTTTGTCCAAGGATCTAAAAATCCCTCTCAAATGATCCGTGAGTTCCTTAGGAAGTGGTCTGGGAGCTGGGAAATTGCTGGGTTTAATTAATTCCCTGGATTTACTGACCCTGAGGAGAGGCCAAGAACAGCAGCAAGGCCTTGATAGAAATTCTGGGMGGATGAGGAATCCACGATGATCCATCAAATCCTGCAGGGGCCCTCTGGCACTGGGAAGCCATTCCCTGTGTCCTGTCCCTCCATCCCTTGTCCCCAGTCCCTCTCCAGCTCTCCTGGAGCCCCTTTAGGCCCTGGAAGGGGCTCTGAGCTCTCCCTGGATCCTTCCCTTCTCCAGGTGAACACCCCTTTTCCAGAACCTCTCCACCCTCCCGGGGAGGAATCCCTTCCCTATTTCTAACCTAATCTTCCTCTCTTTCACTCTGAACCCACTCCAGCTCCCGAGGAAACTTCCGGGATGCTTCCCAACACATCCCCATGCCCGGATCTCCCCCACGTGCACAACCTAATAACGAGCGCTCACAAAACATCCTAAACCCGGGAAATTTATGGAGCGTGACCCAAATTGAATTCTCCATTACAGCAGGATAATTGATTTTTTAGAAGAGAGATTAAATTTATTTTCCGCCTCACTAACGAACAGCCAGATTTCCCTTAATTGCTTGGAATGCAGAGTTGGGATGATTCATTAAAGCCGGAACATGCCTGGGTACATTACACTGTGACTAAAGCTTCCCTGCTTGGAGCAATTAAAGTGGAGAAATTCGGGATCTCGCAAGGAATTGAATAAAAATTCCAGCTCGGGATGTCTTATTAAGTTCCTCAAGGAAAAACTCGCAGATTCCCCCCCCGTTCCCCAGGGAATCATTTGGTGATTTTTTTTTTTCCCCCTGCCTGGCGTTGTTTTCTCCTCGTGCCAGCCCTAAAAAGAAGTGGTGTCTACGAGACAGATTTCGTGCCTCGCTTCACAGTTTAATTTTATCAATCACAACATTTAGAGCCCAAATTGACAGCAGCGAGGAGACATCCCCGGATTCCGAGGGGAGGAATTTTGGGCGGAATCTCGGAACATTTGGTAATTATAGACACATTGCAAAAATAAAGGTAGCGATTGAGGAAAACAGGAGTGAGCGGAGAGGGAGGAGGCTTGGAGCTGGCAGGGATAAATGAGGATTGTTTGGCACATTTGAATCCAATCCCACCCAGGCTCCRAGGGCTCGCGGAAAAAGCGGAGATGGATGCGGAGCCGAGGCCGGGATGGACGCAGGGAGAAGGGCTGGGATCCTTGGAAAACCAGTGGGATGGTTATCGCTGGCATCACCTCACGGCAGGGTTCGTATTCCTGCTGCCAGAGGGTAGGGATAGGTGGGATATTGGGAATATTCCCTGGGAGGGTGGGGAGGCCCTGGCACAGAGCAGCTGTGGCTGCCCCTGGATCCCTGGAATGTCCAAGGCCAGGCTGGACGGGGCTTGGAGCACCCTGGGATAGTGGGAGGTGTCCCTGCCCATGGCAGGGGTGGCACTGGATGGGCTTTAAGATCCCAACCCATTCCAGGATTGGAGCACCCTGGGATAGTGGAAAGTGCCATCAGGAAGGTGGGACTGGATGAGGCTGAAGGTGCCTTCCCACCCAAACCATTCCAGGATTATTCCTGCAATCCTGGTTCCCGCAGGCCTGCTCAGTGCAGAAACCGCCTTGGGATCCATGGAACTGCAGAGTGTTCAATAAGGGAGGAAATTCCCAGCCTTTCCTCCCGTGGAATGGGCAGTGCCGGGGTGGCTCCTGCGGAATAATTTCAGGGAAGAATTTGGGATGAGCAGCCGCTCTGGACTGTGATTAGGGATTTGATGAGCAGTTTTCCAGGAGCAGGGCTGGAAGCACACACGGCGTCGGGATTCGTGAGCGTTTCTCAATCCAGGATCATCGTTTACTCCCTGCCCGGAGCCCACGGGTCAGAAAATTCCAGCTGGATGCTGTGAGCAGCTCCCACAAAAGCTTTCCGKGAAAAAGCAGCCTTTAATTAGCAGGAGCTCCGAGGTGCCGCTTTCCCAGACATCTCCTCAGTGACGTTAATTAGGGAAAGGCTCAGCATGTGGGTGGTTTATCCTGGTTTTTCCCTCCTCTCCTGCTTTTCCCGGGGTTTTGCTGGGCTGGCAGTGGGTGCATGTGGGTTGGGATGGGGTTCTGGCCACCAATCCATGTTTCCTCCTGATTGCATCCAAGATTTCTCTTTGTGGATGCATCCATCTCCCTGCTGCTGGTCCTGGCGGTGCTCGGTAGGAATCTTGGGATTAAGGTTTCCACGGACAGGGATACAGCTGTGATTTTATAATCTGTTGTTGCTGAATGGGTTTTGGAGCTCGGATGGGAAGCTTGGAGGGGGAAAAGCAGCGAGGCTTTCCTGAGATAGAAATATGGATTCCCCATCCCTGGAAGTGTCCAATGCCAGGCTGGAGCAGCCTGGGATAGTGGGAGCTGTCCCTGCCCATGGAATGGGGTGGAATGGGATCAGCTTTAAGGTCCTTTCCAACCCAAACCATTCCGGAATTCCACGATTCATCCAAACTGGGGGGTCTAAGACTGGGAAGAACCCACGGGATGGCCCAGGAGCTGCGATGCCGATGGGCTGCTGGATTCACGCCGATGGATGCAGGGAGAGATCCYGGGATTTAAGCCATTGTGTGGAGGATTGTGGGGTTTTAAGCAAACCTTTCAGGCCCAGGATGTGCAGCCCTAACGGGAATGAAGTGCCGATGTTTTGTCTCCTGAAAAATGGGATATTCCTTCCCCACCCCGATCCCGGCGAGCTCCATCCCTCCCTGCATCCCTTGGATGCCTTAAAAGCTCCTGCACTGCAAGATCCTGGGAGGATTCCAGCTCCAGGAGGGAATAAACCGCTCCCGGAGGAGCTGCAGTGGGGTGACAGCAGTTCCCGCTGCCATCCTGATCCCGGCCTTTTCCGGTTTTTTTTTTGTTTTCCTGGGAGATCAAGGGAGGCGTCGAAGAAGGAGCTGCCCTTTGTGTCTGCGCGCTCCGCATCCCTCGGAGCTGTTCCCGGGAAGGGGGAGATCATTAAGGAATAACGGATGGCTCCACCCGGCCCGCTGCTGGGGAGCCTAATTAGAGATAACGAGGGAGGGAATCTGCGGGGCTGCGGCCTGCAGAGGCCACAAAGTCATTAATTATGCTAATTAGGGGCGGGTTTTGTCACCGCAGGTGGAGCCGTGGAGCTCCCGCCCCAACCCGCAGTGGGCTCGCACCCAATTCCCTGCCCATTCCCAACGGTTCCTCATCCCGGTGTTTGCTTTGGGATGGGTTTGGGGGATTCCCGAGGGTCCCAGGGGAGCTCCTGGAGGGGTTTTGGGGGGATGGAGCCACAGAGCGTCGCAGGAGGGGGGGTGGGATCACCTGGATGGGGGCTCTGCTCCACCTACTGGAGCAGGGAATGTGGGATCTGGGATTGGGAGTGGGGGTCCCCAAGGAGAGTTCAAGTCCTTCTCAGATGCCCCATCCCTGGAAGTGCTTCCATGCCTGGAAGTGTCCAAGGCCAGGCTGGACGGGGCTTGGAGCACCCTGGGGTTGGAATGGGATGGGCTTGAAGGTCCCTTCCAACCCAAACCATTCCAGGATTCTGTGATTCCCAACGCTCCACTTCCCAGCGAGCTCCAGCACTGACGATGCCGGGAGCTGCAGATCCAGCCTGGAATATCCGTGTGCCTGCTGGCGGGGTTTGTGGAATGTTGAAAAGGGGCAATTCCTGGGGTTAAAAGATGGGATGGGATGGGATGGGATGGGATGGGATGGGGATGGGGATGGGGATGGGGATGGGTGGAACCAGCCCTTCCCTGCTTGCCCAGAGTGTCTCCGGGATATGATCCCACATGGCTGATCCCACTGATCCATGGCTTCTGAACACCTCGCTCCATGGAGGATAATTGGTGTTAATTGGCGCTAACGATGTCCCCCGGCCCCAGGGCTGCCTTTGGGGGTGCTGTTTCCAGCTGGTTGGAGCTGGGGGTGGAGTTCTGGGATCGTGTGTGAGGATCCATCCAGCAAATCCTCGGAAAGGGCTTTTCCCAGCACTGGGAACATGGAGAAATCCTGGATCTAAAGTGTGGGATAACAGCCCTGCTTTTCCACGGCCGTTGTTTGGAGAGAGACATGGAAGCGTTCCATGAAACCCTCGGGTCGGGACATCAGGAGAGGCCAGGGGTCTGTTCTGGAATATTTTGGATTGGGACATCAGGAGAGACCAGGGGTCTGTTCTGGAATATTTTGGGCTGGGATATCAGGAGAGATCAGAGGTCTATTCTGGAGTATTTTGGGCTAAGCCAGGCTTTGTGATGGAGAGGTCTGGCCTAAAGCAGGTCTGCCCTAATGACCTCCAGCAGCACAGGAGGTAATTAAGGCTCTGTCTGGGCCTGTCTGAGGCGATCCCAGCACCTCGTTACTCTCCAGCTCGTTAATGCCCTTGGCAGGCATTGAAGATCCTCCTGGAAATAAAAAAAATACGGAAGTTCTTCTCCATTGCTGATGAGAAATGATAAATTGGGGCTCGCTGCTAACGAGGCCTGGCTTTGTCCAGAGGCGATCCGTAGAGCCGGAGGGAAGGGAGAGAGGAAATGTGGAGAACTCTGTGAGGCTTCGTTGGGAGGTCATTGGAAGCTTTGGGAAAATGAGGGAACAAAGGCAGCGTTGGGGGTCATGAACCCTCGGGAGACGCGGGCATGGATTCCTTATGTAGATCCATTCTTTTTTCCCATTTTTTATGGATGTATCAAATCTGATAAGGAGCAGGTGATCCCCAGCAGGGTTTCCTGTCCTCTCTTTTCATGGAATCCTGGAATGGTTTGGGTGGAAGGGACCTTAAAGCTGATCCTGTTCCATCCCCATGGGCAGGGACGCCTTCCACTATCCCAGGCTGCTCCAAATCCAACCTGGCCTGGGAAGAGGGAACACCCAGGGCGAGAGCAGCCGTGAAGTCCAGGATGAGGACACGGCACGTCTGGTCCTTCCCGCATTCCCACACGGTGATGTCGGCTGATCCCAGAGGGAAAACTGGCCAATCCCTTCCCCCATCCGTGGAGACATCACTGGAGATAAACATCAGCACAGTCACTCCTCTCCCAGCCTTCCCGCTCCGTCTGCCCACCCGGAAACATCTCCAGGGCAGRCGCTCCCACCTTCCCATACCCTGGGATAGCACTGTGGTAATTCCCATTAATCCCAGCAGCTCCTCCTCTCCGGCACTGACCAACACCGAACAAAGGGAGAATTTCCTAAGAGGAGGTGGATTAATCATCCCAGCAAATGCACCTTGTTAATGAGCTGAGATTTAGGGAAGGAATTCCTCCTGGGAGGGTGGGGAGGGGCTGGGATGGAATTCCCAGAGAAGCTGTGGCTGCCCCTGGATCCCTGGAAGTGTCCAAGGCCAGGTTGGACAGGGCTTGGAGCAGCCTGGGATAGTGGGAGTGTCCCTGCCCATGGCAGGGGTGGAATGGGATGGGCTTTAAGACCCCAATCTACCCCATCCCAGATTTTTTGACTCAAGAACATTCCCAAAATCCCAGCAGACCCCCCATGGTGCGAACAGCTCTGCTCCAGGGGGGTTTTGGGAAGCTGGAGCATGAAGCTGCCTGAGGGGTGGCCACAGTGCCAAGCTGTGCCCTTCTCCAGCCATTCCATCCCATCCCAT
>RAHM01000059.1:97817-111407 GCA_003713295.1 Parotia lawesii
CCATTCCATCCCATTCCATTCCATCCCATTCCATTCCATTCCATTCCATGCCATCCCATGCCATTCCATGCTGCAGGAACTCATCCGCACCGAAGGAAACGACAGCGGAGCTGCGATGCTCTGTGGAGTGTGGATAATGAAAATCCCAGGCCACGAGGCATCCACGGATAATAAAAGGAGATTCCTGAAACACTTCCGAGCACGAACCATCTGCTCGGCTGCGCTGGCCTAACAGCTCCGACTAATTTTTAATGCTGGTTTTACGACGGATCCGCGCATCAGCCCATCCATGCATAAGGAAATCCAGGCTGGCTGCACTTTGCCTGGCGAGGAATTTGTCTCCCGTTTTAATTCCTTTCCGTACATTAAAGGTGTAGTGGACCATGGAAGTGCCTTGTCTGCTTCATCCCCGAAGTGCCGGAGCCACCTCCGCCTCCTCATCCGTGCGGAAAACAGGGAGAGGGAGGAAAACTGCCTGGTGCAGGACTCGCTCGCTGAACACATCGGGCCACCAGCAGCAAGCCCGTTCCGTCAGGTTAATTAATTCTTATTAATTACGTCCCTTGAAATGTTCTCCGGATCGGTGCTGCCCGCTGGGGTTTGCGAGGAGAGCTCGGCCTTCGGTTCCTGGGAAATCAGAGCGGGAGCTGGTGCTGGAAGAGGCTCTTGGGCTGCAATCTCGGCCAGGCTCTGGCTCTTTAATGAATTTTTTAACGACTTTATCGGCTTCCAAACACATTGATTGATTGATTTATTGATTTTATTTATTGACCGCCACCCAAAAGCGGAACCATTTATCTGAGTGAGCCCCGGATGTTTGGGATGGCGCTGGAATACGGGTGGATTTAGTCGGATCCCAACCTCAGCAGGGTTTTTGCCTGTTTCTCATGGAATTTGCAGCCTGACTTGACTCTGCCCCTCTYCTGATTCCCAGGAGATTTCCGAGGTGAGCATCTCCTTGTTTTGGCAAAATTCAAATGACCCTTGAATGCTTTACTTTGAGAGGTCTCTGCTCCTGTTTCTTCAACTTCTCTCATCTTTTGGGGGAAAAAATGGGGAATAGTGAAGGAAGCCCAGCCAGGGCTGGCATGGCCATGATGTCCTGTCATCCCTCTTCCCCTCATGGTGACATTCCTGTCCTCTCCATCCTGTTATCCCTCTCCTCTCCRTCCTGTTATCCCTCTTCCCTTCATCCCGACACCCCTCTCTCTCCATCCTGTTATCCATCTCCTCTCCATTGTGTTCCCTCTCTCCCCTTCCACCACAGCGCCTCTGGAATGTCACAGCTCCAAGTGATTTCCTTTCTGGGCCAGCGACAACTCCARGATTTAATTTATCCATGAAAACCTGCAGCAGGACTTCAGGAAAGAGGGAGGCTYTTCCCGGCTCCCCTTTCTCATCCTTTCCATGGGGCCTGGAATGGGCCGGTAATTCCAAAGTTATCTGATGACATCAGGCCTTTGTTTGCTCTGGAATTCTCTCCCAAAGCCATCGGGATTCCTCTCCTGCCTCATCCCTCGGGATGAATGAGCTTCACTGTAGTCTGGGAATTCAGCTTGGCTGGGTTTGGTGCTCCTTGTCCTGGTTTTACTCATGGATTGGCGGGATGGAACCTTTTCTGTGGGAAAAGCCTAAGGAATGAGTAACCTGTCTCCTTGAGCGAGGATCCAGACAGGCTGGATTCCACAAACCTTTTGGGATTCATTGGGATTTGAACAAATAAACCACCAGTGCTGGATGGAGACAAGCTGAGGAGCGGCCATGGATAAACTGGGATTTTAATGGGGATATCTACAAATCACGGCTCACGTGGAAACTTCAATTCCAGTCTCCCTGGAAAAGAAAAGCTAATTAAAAATTCCCTAACGAGCCCGGGCTCGGTGGCTGAGCAGAAGGGAAGCACCTCCGAGCAGCAAATCCATTGCCAAGGACGGAAAACCCTCCAAGTGCAACGTGTTACAAGGAAAATGTCACTTTATTGGATGTTCCCTTGTCTCGCTAACGAGCTCTCGGGTTAATTTTAGCTCTTCTGCTGCATCCCAGCTCCGTCGTTTCTGGGGATCGTGGAGCTCGGCTCCCTCCTCGGTGGGCGTTTTCCCTTTAACTCTCAGTGGGAATGGGGCTGTTCTCTCCCATTAATTCCCAGTGGGAATGGGGCTGTTCTCTCCCATTAGATCCTGTTGAGAGTGGGGTTGTTCTCCTGTTCACTCCCGGTGGGAATGGGGCCATTTTACCATTAACTCCCAGTGGGAATGGGGCTGTCCTCTCCCGTTAGATCCTGGTGGGAGTGGGGTTGTTCTCCCATTCACTCCTGGTGTGACATCGCCCTCGGTGTCCCCTGTCCGGCGGTGCCGGGAGCTCATCCGTGTCCAACAGCCATGGAAAACCAGCGCCGTGGATGTTCTATTCCGCCCAGTTATAGCTGGGACAATCAGACTCGATCCCAATTAGCACAACCCGAGTTCTGCRGAATCCTGGCGCTGTTCCCGCCCTGCCCTCGCTCCCGGGGACGTCCCTGCATCCCTGGGAGCCGCGGGATGGTGCTTCCAGCCCTGCCTGGCACCATGGACACTCTTCCTTCCCTAATTCCCTGTTAATTGTTGGCGCTCCCGAGGTGTCCTCAATCCATTGGTTACACTTCCAGGGATTGGAGCTGGCAATAAATCTGCTGCTCTGCCAAGGGCTCCCACGCCATCTTCCAGAGGCTCATCCCGGTGCTAATTCCATTGGAGCGAGGCTCAGCCCCGTTCCCGGCACYCCGGATCCCCCCGGGGCCGCGCCTGTAGAGGGCTGATAAGGGAATCGGCTTTGGCGGCCACGCCAGAGGTGAAATCCAAAGATCCAGAATATTTCGGGATGTTTATCCACAGTAATCATCTGTTCCACTGGATGTCCCCGGGAAAGCCTGGATTGCGCTCTGTGCCCGGGGGCAAACAGCTCTCATTAATATTTCACAACATTTTCCTTTTTTTTCCCCTCTTTTTTTTCCCTGCTCCCAGAGCCTTGCTGGAGAGCGCCAGGATATTTTCCCATCTCTCATGTTTGCCTGCTCCAGTAATCATTGGATTCAATCACTCGGGCGATGTTTTTATGGATTAATAACGGGCACTTTGGAGAGCTGGGAGCTGCAATCTGTACAACCGTAATGAGCACCGTGGGGACCCGGTGCCATGGTTTCCCAAATCCTCCCYGTGCTTCCCTCTAAATCATTCCCTGCTCCGGATGGCTCTCCTGTCTCCAGCACACCTGGCTCCCCGCTGGAAGTTGTCCCAATTAATTTTTTTCCTGTTTTCCCTTTTTTTCCCTCCCTTTCCTAAAAGCTCAGCTTTGTCAGCGCTGACAAAATGTTTGTCTTTGCTGCCTCGTCGGGATGGAGCTCCCGGGTGGGAAATCTCCGCTCCTGGATCTGGGAATGACGGCATTGGAACGTTTTGCTCTGTAATTCACTGGGAGGGTGGCACTGGGGAGGGGGTTTGGCTCTGGGTGGCACAACAGCAGTGCGGGGACACCAGCAGGGGYGGGCACCTCTCTGTAGGACCATGGAATCATGGAATCATTTGGGTTGGAAAAGCCCCCTAAGAGTCCAACCGCTCCCAGCCCTGCCAAGGCCAGCGCTGACCGTGTCCCCCAGTGCCAGATCCGCATGGATTTAAATCCCCCCAGGGACGGGGACTCCCTGTGCCAGGGCTGGATTTCCTCTCATGAGAGTCAAGGAACTCTCCAAGGATCCTGAGGGACAATTCCATGAGAAAGGGATCCCTTGCTCACTGGATTCACAAAGGAATCCTTGGGAAGCAGCGGGGACATAGGGAAAGCCCAGTGCTCGCCCTGGGGACAGTGCAGATGTGGCACCACTGCCTGGGGTGCCGACCTGCTCCTGAAATCCCTGGGATACTCCTTGGATCTTTGGGAAGTGATGCTGCCTCCGCTGTATCATCGGCTGGGGGTCACCTGGTGGGGTGAGGTTGAGGACAATGGGTTGGTCCCCCAGGGCTGGGGACACCGTGGGGACAGGGCTGTTCCAGAGCCTCCGGAATCATCCACAGACTCATTCCCGGGGTTTGCAGCTGAGGCCTGAACCAAGGGAAGGAGCAAAGGACAAGGCCTGGACAACGTCTCATCCTCCGGAGGCGCATCCAGGCCCTGCCCACGCCCACCCTGGCAGGGATGGAGCAATTCCTGAATTCCTGCCCTGGCAGGGATGGAATTCCTGAATTCCTGCCTGTTTTCCTGTGGATAGCCCAGGAACAGCCAGCCCAGGCAGTGACAAATGCACCTTGCCGAGCATTCCACAAGTGCCTGATTTATTCCCGACCCCCTCCATAGGAAATCTCCCAGCGTTTCAGAGCAGGCCCAGCTCCGGCTTCTCCCCCTCTCTGTTTATTTCCCAGGATTTTTCATGGCCTTTCGGAGGTCTGTCCTCAGCCTGCAGCTATTCCAGAGCCGTGGGATGCAGCTCTGGGTGACTAATAAGGAATTTATGGAGCCTTGGCTCCAAGATTTCTCCGGCCAGACGAGCTCACGGCGCGGCTGACATGTCGGGACAGAGGCCTTGGGCAACACCGGCCCATCCCTACTGGGCTCAGACTGGGAGAACTGGGAGGATAATCAGGGCAGCGTGGGCAGGCCCTGGATGCTGGGATGCCTGGATTTCCATGGATGCGCCGCTGGGGAAGCTCACGGAGAAGGAATTTCCCCCAAACAAGGTCTGATTGTTCACCTTTCCCAGAGAGCCGGGAGCCGGGCAGTGATTCCCATCTGGATTGATGGCCAGTGTGATCCAGGCCTGGAGAAGGAGAGCCAGATTCCTGCTGGAGAGGGGTGCTGGAGAGGGGTGCTGGCTGCAGCAGGATCGTGGAATCATGGAATGGTGGAATATCTCCAGTTGGAAGGGACCCACAAGGATCACAGGGCAATCCCAAGAATCCCACACATCCTGGAGAGATGCAGGGGGGGGTTGGCACCCAGGACCCCCCTGGGTGGCTGGGGACACCCTGGGGACACCGGTGCCAGTGCTGTGGTCAGTCCCATGCACTGCCCATCCCTGTCCCTGTCCTGGCCGTCCCTGTCCTGATCATCCCTGTCCTGCCCTGGCCATCCCTGATCCTGCACTGAGAATTCCTATCCCTGCGCTCACCATTCCCGATCCTGCCCTGACCATCCCTGTCCCTGCCTTGAACACTTCCATCCCAGCCCTGTCCATGCTTCGCCCATTCCCCATCCTGTCCTGATCATCCCTGTCCTTCCCTGCCCATCCCTATCCCAGCTCTGCCCATTCCTGGTCCTTCCCTGCCCATCCCTTGGCCATCCCTATCCCATCCCCTGCCCATCCCTGCTCCTGCCTCCAGCTGATTTTTCCTGGTAATTCCTGTTCTTCCGCCTTCCCTGGGATCCCGCTGGTGCCGAACAATCGCCGGCATTGATCCGGAGCTCCTGGCTTTGCCAGCTGGTGGCAGATCCCGCTTCCCATCCCATTCCAGGGCTCTTAAAGCCACCCGGCCCCAATCCCGGGGTTTAGGCTCCTAAGTATAGAAACAGATTTTTATATAAGTATATTTATATATAAATAGATTTTATATATAAATATATATTATATATATTTTTAATATAAATATATTTTTATACAGGTGTATGGCCACAGAGTTATGGAATGGGTTGGTTGTTTTCTTCCAGGGATGTGCCAGAGGTTTTTCCTTCCTCCCACATGGGCCCAGGTGGGAAAGGAGCTTGGAGGGGGCCTGGAGCAGGGAGAGCCGGGAGAGCTTCGGGATCGGGGCTGGAATGGGGCCGGTCCTGCTCCCCAAACTCGGCTCCCACCTCCGGCCCAGCCTCCCGCGCTGATCCAAGATCCCTTCCCGGGGTTTTTTCCCGGCATTCGGTCCAAATTCCCCGCGGGGAGCGGGGCCTGGCAGTCAGCGCCTCATTCCTGGCTCACCGTCCCAGCCCCGCGGCTTCAGACGCGGCTGGTGCTGGGCAAAGCGGGATCCCAGCACCGGGAATTCTGCAGCGCATCCCTGTTTCCCCCTGCAGGCTCCTGTCCCCTCCCAGGACCCCCTGGGGACACCGGGGGTGACGCGTGTTCGGTGCTGGCCCCACGGTGGCCACCCCGCGTGGGAAAGAGGGGGATGATTCTCCTCTGTCTCGCTGTCCCGGGAAGCAGCGCTGGGATGTTGGGAATGCTGGTGGGTGACTTTGGAAGAGCCGCCTGTCAGCCGGGGCACATCGGAGCCACCCCGAGGTGCCGGGGACACTCGGGAGCTGGGGACAAAAAGGGGGGACTCAGGGAGCTGGGGGATGATCCCTTCCCTGTCCCAGCAGGGCGAGGAAGCTGGGAACTGAGGAATGCGGCAAAATGGGAGCGGGGAGGGAGAAATTAATAATTATCCAAAGCTCATCCCTATCGCAGCTCATCAAAACATTCCCGAACTCCATCCCAGGCTCCTTTCTTCTTCGTGCCTCCAGTAAGTGCTTGAACATCCCTTTAAAAATTAAAGGAGGAGGGTTCTGGGAGAGATAAGGGATAATTGCCTGGCTTTGACTCCGGCATTGATGTGAAAATAGGATTGGAATTACTCACTCCGGTTGAAAGGTTAGTTGAAGGTTATTACAGGAAAATTGTTATTCATCCATTTTTCCTGTGCCGCTGGATAGCCCCAAAGATTAAATCCGGGGAGTGCATAATGACCCATCACGGCGGACAATGGTGGGAATAATCTCCAGAGGCTCCCGGGAGCGGCGCGGAGCCTTCCCTGAATAATTCATGGCTCAGCAGCCCTCCCTCCCTCCCTCCCTGCCCGGCAGATTACACGGGAGTTTTCTTTGGGAAGAGATCATTTAAAGGAGCTTTAAAAACCACCGCGCTTTTGAACGGAAGTGGAATTACCGGCAGCATTCCCGAGGTTTGTTTATGCCTTAATAAATCTCCTTTCCCGCTGACCTCCGTGCCATGGGAACAAAACGCCGCGGGATAAAGGAAGGCTTTGTTCGGGATGGAGCTGGAGGAGCTCCCGTGGGGCTTTTCCTGCTCCGGGCAGAGACAAATCGGGGCTGTTTGGTCACCTGGGAGGAGAAATTCCTGCTGGCCCCAGCCCTTGGTCCCCCGGATCGCTCCCCTCAGCCCCTAAAATCCATCGGGAATTCTTTCCTTCTTTCCAGGAGGGGATTGATGACGTTTCTCACCCCTGAGTTTCCCAAAGGCCCCTCTGGTCCCCGTCCTGCTGATCCAGCAGCGGTTTTATTCCCAGATTCCCTCATCCCTCAGGAGAGCTCCGGGATGAGGAGGATGCTCAGGACATCCCTGGATCCTGCTGGAAAACCAGGAGCCAGCGTGGGATGTCACTTCCCGGCCTTCCCACTGCTCCTCTCCCTCCTCCAGCCCCCAAATCCCAGCCTGGCTCCCGGTTAATCCTTTAATTTCATCTCCTGGAAGCGCTGTTATGCTTTAAAAGCTGATTGCTCGCTAAAAATCCCAGGATTCCTGGAGGTTTAGGGATGTGGGATACACATCCCTGGCATTGTTGAGAGCTGGGACAAAAATATCCTGGATAATAATTGATATTCACTGAACACGTCATTGTTATCAGATAGAAATTAAATCCTAATTAAAGCTTCCCTGGGCTTTTCCAGCCAGGAGGATGAGGAAGGTTGGGGTTGCTGCAGCAGGATGAGCAGGGAATGCCCTGGATTGGGAATTTGGGGGGTTTGCCTTGATTTTGGGCAAATATATCTTCATTTTGGGCAGGTTTGTCTTTCGAGCAGGTTCATCTTGATTTTGGATATGTTTGTCCTCATTTTGGGGAAGTTTATCTTGATTTTGGGCAGGTTTGATTTCGGGTAAGTTTATCTTGATTTGGGTCAGGTTCGTGTTGATTTTTAACAGGTTTGTCTTCATTTTGGGGAGGTATGTCCTGATTTGAGCAGGTTTATCCTGATTTTGGGCAAGTTCATCCTGATTCTGAGCAAGTTTATCCTGATTCTGAGCAGTTTGATCTTCATTTTGAACAGGTTTGACTTTGGACAGGTTTATCTTGATTTGGGTCAGGCTTATCCTGATTTTGGGCAGGTTTATCCTGATTTTGAGCAGATTTTGGGGCTCTGGGAGCAGTGAGAGGCTGCAGATCCTGGCGGGAAGCGCACGCTGGAAGCTGGAGTTTCCTCCCAGCCTTTTCCTCCTCCTTCTCCATCACTTCCAGGCTTCCCCGCTCCGCGTGGGAAGCTGGGGGTGGCGATCACTGGGCGAGGTGAGCCAGAGCAAACGTTTGCCCGGTGGTTCATTCCCGCCGATCCAGGGATGCGCCCGCATTCCCAGGGGACAGCGAGCCTCGGGAAATGTTTCCCTTCCCCCCGCCGCGGGATCTGGGGGCTCCACGCGGGGGAAAGGCTGAGGAAAGGCCCCGGAGCAGCGCCGGGACACGGCGTGGAGAGGGAAGGCTTGGACATAAAACGAGGGATGAAAGGGAAAAGGAGTCACTGCTGTGCCAGCGATGGAATTTCCCTGGATTTGTTCCGGCTTTGCGAGAGAGATCCGCGGGAAAATGTGTGGAAAGGATGTGGGCTCTGATTGTTCCCTTCCTGCGGATGAGGGGATGGCACTGGGGAGGAAAACACCCGGAGTTCCTGTGGATCCGGTGGGTTGTGAGCTGTGTCCTCTGAAAGATGGGGGACTCCTTCCCGGTGCCACCGATCACGGAATCATGGAGTCCGGGAATGGTTTGTGTTGGGAGGGACCTTAAAGCCCATCCCATTCCAGGGCAGGGACACCTCCCACTATCCCAGGCTGCTCCAAGCCCCATCCAGCCCGGCCTTGGACACTTCCAGGGATCCAGGGGCAGCCACAGCTGCTCTGGGAATTCCATCCCAGCCCCTCCTCACCCTCCCAGCCAGGAATTCCTTCCCAATATCCATCTAAATCTCCCCTTTCCCAGTGGGAAGCCATTCCCTGTGTCCTGTCTCTCCATCCCTTGTCCCCAGTCCCTCTCCAGCTCTCCTGGAGCCCCTTTAGGCCCTGGAAGGGGCTCTGAGCTCTCCCTGGAGCCTTCCCTTCTCCAGGTGAACATTCCCAGCTCTCCCAGCCTGGCTCCAGAGGGGCTCCAGCCCTCGGAGCAGCTCCGGGGCCTCCTCTGGAATTGCTCCAGCAGCTCCAGGTCCTGCTGATGTTGGGATCCGGAGCAGGAGCAGCTCCGCAGGTGGGGCCTCACCCAAGTGGTGACAATCCCCAGGACCTCTCTGCCACCCCTGACATGGAATTTTTTGTCCCTCTCTGATTCCCGAAGCTGAGCTCATTCCCAGCCTTCCCTGGGCCGTTCCCTGCAGGGAGCCCAGGCTGCCCCTGGCTCTTGGATTTGCCTTTTCCGAAGCAAAGGGGAAATCCTGGAGAAGCTGCAGGGCTCTGTGCTGGAGTGTGGAGCTCAAGTGGCTCCTCCAGCCCTGTCCCATCCCGGAATTAATGAGGAAGGATTTTCCCAGGGGATGGAGCAGGTACAGAGCTGCTCCTCCCTCCCCTCTGAGGGAGAAGGACTCGTTAGAAATAATCCTGGAGTTTAAGGATGCGAGCGAGGACTTTTATGGATTTAACAGGAAGCTCCAACACCATTTTCCACTAAAGCTTGTGTCAATAAATCATTTTTTAATTATAAGCTCCAATTATCAGCTAAGCTCAGCTTAATGATCTCTGGAGTGATTCCTCCTTCAGAGGCCCGGGAAGGAACTTCTCCTCCTTCCTTTGGAGCTGCTGCTATTTTTTCCCAGCTCCTGGAAAATCCCCCCCCCAGTGCCCGTGTGTCAGATGGGAACCGAGTGAAATCCAAGCCTCTCCTAAATCAGGGGCTGTCCAGAGGCGCGTCCAAAGGCGCATCCAAAGGCTGTGGCTCGGTTCCACCCCTGGCACAGGACACGAGCCGGGGGATGATTTAGTGCTGCTCCGGGATCAGGTCACATTCCTGAGCGTGCCTCGGAGCAGCTCAGGAGCGCTCAGGTGCCCTGGGAGTTATTCCGGGATTTGGGACATGTGGCAGTGCCGGGGGAATCCCAGGGAGAAGGGGCTGGATGGCTCCCAGCTCCCGGTGGCTCCTTGGGATCCAGCAGATCCCTCATTTTGCCTTTCTCTCGTCTGCACTCCAGGATCTGGAGCGGGACCCTTCCCATTCTCCAGGGAATTATCCAAGCCTGGAGAAGGAGATGTGGAAAATCAGAGGAGTTGCTTTGGTGGAGATGGAGATGGAGAAGCTCCTGTGGGGCTTTTCCTGCTCCAGGCGGAGACAAATCAGAGCTGGGAGGAAAAACTCACCTGGGAGGAAAAATTCCTGCTCTCCGAGCCCTTGGCCCCCTGGATCCCTCCCCAGCCCACTAAAATCCATTTAGGGCCTCACCCCCCTCCCAGGGAACAATTCCTTCCCAATATCCCATCTATCCCTGCCCTCTGTCAGTCGGAAGCCATTCCCTGTGCCCTGTCTCTCCATCCCTTGTCCCCAGTCCCTCTCCAGCTCTCCTGGAGCCCCTTTAGGCCCTGGAGGGGGCTCTGAGCTCTCCCTGGATCCTTCCCTTCTCCAGGTGAACATTCCCAGCTCTCCCAGCCTGGCTCCAGAGGGGCTCCACCCTCAGAGCAGCTCCATGGCCTCCTCTGGAATTGCTCCAGCAGCTCCAGGTCCTTGGGAATTTGGGATCGGGAGCTGGAGCAGCTCCGCAGGTGGGGTCTCACCCGAGTGGATGGATGCTGTGGATTTTCCAATGCCAAAGATTTCTTTGGGATCACTGGAATTCCCCAGGTGCATCCCACATGGATCCGGAGTGTGCATCCAGCATGGATCCGGAGTGTGCATCCCACATTGTGCACTCATTCCAGTGGATGCATCCAACACAGGTGTCCAATGTGTAACCATGGGAATCCAGTGCAAGCTCCCAGTGGATGCATCCAACGTGTGCATCCAATGGATTTATCCAACCTGTGCATCCAATGGATACATCCAATGCGTGCATCCAATGGATATATCCAACCTGTGCATCCAATGGATACATCCAACGTGTGCATCCAATGGATACATCCAATGCGTGCATCCAATGGATTTATCCAACCTGTGCATCTAATGGATACATCCAATGTGTGCATCCAATGGATACATCCAATGCGTGCATCCAAGGGATACATCCAACCTGTGCATCCAAGGGATTTATCCAACCTGTGCATCCAATGGATACATCCAACGTGTGCATCCAATGGATGTATCCAATGTGTGCATCCAATGGATTTATCCAACCTGTGCATCCAATGGATACATCCAACGTGTGCATCCAATGGATACATCCAACGTGTGCATCCAATGGATTTATCCAACCTGTGCATCCAATGGATACATCCAACGTGTGCATCCAATGGATACATCCAACGTGTGCATCCAATGGATACATCCCATGAGTGCATCCAATGGATTTATCCAATGTGTGCATCCAATGGATGCATCCAATGGATACATCCAATATGTGCATCCATTGGATACATCCCATGAGTGCATCCAATGGATTTATCCAATGTGTGCATCCAATGGATACATCCAATGCGTGCATCCAAGGGATTTATCCAACCTGTGCATCCAAGGGATTTATCCAACCTGTGCATCCAATGGATACATCCAACGTGTGCATCCAAGGGATACATCCAATGTGTGCATCCAATGGATGTATCCAATGCTTGCATCCAAGGGATTTATCCAGCCTGTGCATCCAATGGATACATCCAACGTGTGCATCCAATGGATGTATCCAACATCTGCATCCAGTGCAGGTTTCCAGTGCGTGTATCCGACGTGCATCCAAGGCACGGAATTAATGGATGCATCCAACACGTGCATCCAATGCACGGAACCAATGGATGCATCCCACCTGCGTGTCCAACACATGCATCCCACCCATGTTCCAGCACGGAATCCAAGCCCTGCATCCAACCCGGAGCGCGGCCCAGTGCGGGGTCCCGCAGCGTTCCCCCCTCGTCATCCACAGGCAGGGAATTGCTGCCCTCCTGCCGTTTCCGACCTGCCTCCCACTTTTCCGTGCCCAGATTTCCTCCCTGGCTGCTCTGGAGAAGGATTTCCCATCCTTCGGCAGGGTCACGCCAAGGGTAACGGCATTCCAGCTGCTCTGGGATGGATGGGGCTGCTGGAGCAGAGCTTCCCTGCCATTTATCCTCCGGATTTCTCTCCTCTGGATTCATCCTCTCTGCTCCCGGGCCGGGAGACAGCACAGATAGATTTTCTAAATCCTTTCTTTTCCATAAAAAATATTGGATGGCAGCATTGACAGAGCCCCGGGTGTAAGAGGACAAGGAAATATTTCCAAATGGCTTCTCTGGCAGCTGGGAATTCCAGCTCCTGTCACTTATTGACCTCTAATTGTTTCCAGTAGGAGCGGGAGACAGGAAGATCAATAGGGGTGGGAGGGAGCTAAAACCCTCCCGGTGCACTTAACTGTGGTTAGGAACCACTGGAATTCATCTTCCCGGGATTTCCAGTTGTAATTGGAACATGGGGATTGCTCCGTGCGCTGGATCCCGTGCAGAGCATTAATTCCCTTCCCGATCCCGCTCCTCACCTGGTCCTGGGGCCTGGAGCGGCCTCGTCATTCTCCAGCCGCACCTTTCCCGCTGCATTAGAAATTCAGGAGCCCCAAATGTGGGGGGAATTTTAAAGGAGCAGGAGGATTCTGGCAGCTGGAACTCTGTGGGAAAGAAGGGATGGATAAGTTGAGTGAGGAGAGCGGCTGACACACCAAGATACGGGAGAGGATGTGGGAATGATGAGAGTGGAGGTCTGGAGAAACCCTGGAGAAGCTGGGAGAGAGGCCTGGGGACGGAGCCGGATTTTCCCGCAGGGAGGTGCCGAGGCTGGGAAGGACGGGGATGCTCTGGGTGGTTTTGGGGTGGGGACCAGGTGGCTGCCACCGAGCCGGTCCCCTCCCGGCCACCGGCGTTTCCCTGGGAATTGTTTTCCCCCAGGAGCTCCTCCGGCCGGTGGCGGTGGCGCAGGTGCCGGTGGTGCCGCGCATTCCCGATGGAAGCTCCCGGCTCCCGCGCTGCTGTCACCGGGAATCACGGCCCAGCCCTAATCTGTCATTAGCGCGTTCAGCACTAATTGCTGGCAGGGTGCCACGCGCCTGTTTTCCCGCTTTAACAAAACATTTATGCATGGAAGATTTAATGCCAGGTATCAAGCATATCATTGTAAATTTACCACTAATTAAACCTAATTAAAATAATTAAATGGCTGCGGAGTCACAATGCGAATGAAAATCACATCTCCTCTCGTGTGCTCGCCCCTCTCCTCGCTGGCCTCGCTCCGGCTTCCCAACACAAATATTTTCCCACTGGGATGTGGGAAGAGGGGATTTCATCCCAACCATAACGCTGGGATTCGGGGGGAAGTTTTTCAATTCCAGGACCTCTGGAGATTTTCCTTTCTGGGGATGAAGGATGGACCATTTGACAAATCTGTTCCTCGGAGCTTTTGCATATTCATCCCTGCTCGGGTTTTTAATCAAAGCCGCTGCCGGAGCCTCTGCACCACAAACGCCTGGGCCATGAACAATGGGTGGGGTTGGGATGGG
>RAHM01000059.1:117654-138991 GCA_003713295.1 Parotia lawesii
GACAAGGAGGAAGAAGAAGAAGAGGAGGAGGAGAAGGAGGACGAGTGACAAGGGCGCAGGGTGCTCAGCAGAATTTGGGATCAGCCCTGGCCGGAGCAGGAATCTCCGCTCGGACGCCGGCAGAGGCCACAGGGACACTGCGGGCCCGGGGCCACCCAGCTCGGGGCTGCCTGCCCGGATAATCGATACCCTCCCTCCTTCCGACGAGGCGCAGGAAACGGGGCCTTGGGGCGCCTTTCCCCTTTGTTTCTGCTGTTCCTGTCCCGGGCGGCCGCAGCTCCGTTGGAAGCCCAGGGGATTTATGGCCTCTCCAGTTTTATTGTTGCTCCAGATCTTTATCTGCCCCGGGCTCATAACTGACATTTAAATTACACTGCAAACAATGAATCAATATTTATGGATTCGCGCGCCAATACGAGTTGTCCCGGGATTCTGGCTCCCGGCAAACGGGACAATGAGGTCAAGGTCAAGGCTTTGTCTAATGAGGGATCGGCACAGACAGGAGCTGCCAGCCGGGTATTGACTTCCTAATAGGAATGCATTTATGGCCGGCGTTTAGCCCAYGGATTGAGCTCCCGCCTCGTTCTCCCGTTCCTGCCATTTTCCCGCTGATAATTGGGGACCATTTCAAGCCCCGAGCCCGGAGTGGTTCCCCCTGCCTGGAAAAACCCAGGAGAAACACCCAGCTCCTCATAGCCCCCCGGTTTTCCAGCCCTAGTTTTCCATGGGAAAAGGCCCCGAGCTCCTTGGAGGGGGATCAGTGCTTGGGAAATTCATCCTGGGCTCTGAGAACCCAGAGGAGCCAGGATCAATCCTGCACTCCTTAAAAACTTCCTGGGTTAAAGCCAGGATCATCCCTGCACCCCTTAAACCCTTCCTGGTTGGAATCAGGATCATCCCTGCACCCCTTGAACCCGCTCTGGGTTGGATTTGGGATCATCCCTGCACCCCTAAAACCTGCTCTGGGTTGGATTTGGGATCATCCCTGCACCCCTTGAACTCTTCCTGGCTGGAGTCAGGATCATTCCTGCACCCCTTAAACCCTTCCTGACTTTCAGCTTCCAGTGGGAGCTTGCTCCCTTTTCCTACCTGGAATCAGGAGTCAAGCTGGCCGAAAAAACCCATGGATTTTTAAATTATTATTATTATTTCTTTTTTAGGGATTTTTCGGCCCTGTTTCTGTCTAATTCCAGCAGCAGCCATGTGGATGTGGCACCTGGGGATGTGCCCCAGAGGTGGCCCTGGCAGTGCTGGGGGAACGGTTGGAATCGAGGATCTCAGAGGGCTTTTCCAGCCCAAATCATTCCCCAATTCCGTGACTTTAACGATTCTTTATAGAATCTCGCTGCCTGTCACAGTTCCCACCGCAGCCTGTCCCTTGTCCCCTCTCATCCCTGGTGGATGCGGGGGGACAAACCTGCGCCGGGAGAGGAATTCCCAGGGATTTCACTCCGGGCAGAACCACGGGCAGTGCTCCCCTGGGATTCAGTCCCTGCCGAGCTGCACCCCGAGCGGGAAATGGGGGAAAAGGGGGGATTTGGGGTTGTTTAGTTTCTTTTTTTGGCGCTGTTTTTGAAGCCGAGTTTATCCCCCTCGTTAAAACCCAGCTGAAAACTCGCAGGGCTGAACGAGTCCCGTCCTCCCGGCCGCGTTTATTTACATTACAATAATCCCGAGCCTGCGAATTGTGTCAATTATTCTTTCCTCGGGGCGAGCCGAGCGTTCTTTGTTCCTCGCTGGTTTACAAAAGTGAAATATAGGTGAGGTTTCGGACCTTTTAATCCCCCGATGTAATTACTGCTCCCCGCAGACTCGGCCGCGTTTCGGCGGCGCTGCCGGGCCCAGATTAGACACACAAAGTCCCTGCTCTCCATCAAAGGCTTCCTTATCTGCCCGAGACAGCCAAACAACAAACGAGCCCCAAATCTCGCCGGCCCCGCTGTTTATTTGACCAGGCCCGAAATAAATAAACCGGCCGCAGCCAAACAGGCGCTTTCCCTGAGAACGGGGGCTCGGCAGGCGCCTGGGTGGGAATTTCCAGGAGCGTGAAGAGGGCCCGGGACTACAGTGGGGCTTTTGAAGTGCTTTTTCCACGTTTTAGGAGCCCCAAATGAGGATGAAACTAAAATGACACGAAGAAATAATCCCCCATTCAGCCCTGAAAGGATTATTCTAATTACTTTGATTATTAAAGATCAGACAGATTTTTTTTTTTCCCCCTTCTCCTTCTCCTTTTTTTTTTTTTTTTTTTTTTTTTCCCCTCTCTGCCAGCACAAGTAAACCAAGCCCGAAATCCAAATCCTCGCTGGGAATTGAGGAACGTCTTAAGTAAACAGCGGGAACAAACGGGCTGTGTGAGGATCCGCAGGGTCCGGCAGCCGGCGCGGGGGGGCCCCTTTGTGCCGGCCTCAATGGGGGCTAAACGCCCCCCGCGCCCCGGCCCGGCCCGAGCGAGGGGCCGCGTCTCGCCCCTTTCACATGCAAATGCGGGGGGCTCGCCTTTATCCGCGCTCCGAGCTGCCGGAGTCAAGCTGCGCCCGCCTGAATGAACCGGGAATTTATGCTTTAGTGGGATCGGGGTGGGTTTTTTTTCCCCGCTGCCTGCGCCGGGAGGGGCCGCGCAGATGGTGCCGCCGACCCCCTCTTTATCGGCCGCGATTCGTTTAAGGAGTCTGTTTGTTTCTGCTGATGAGGGCTGTTAATTTGCACAGCGGTCTCATTAGGCCTAAACCACCAATTAATTTCTTTTGTTCTCATTAAACGGCTGATTCCGAAACATTTCGGCAGCCACAATGGATGGCTCCGAGCCGCAGCCCCGGCATCCTCCCCGCCAGTCCTGGCAGCGTTCCTGGAGCCCCGGCAGCCGGCCCAGCAGCCCCGGCGTCCTCCGCAGCACCCTGGCACCGGCCCCAGCAGCCCCGGATCTTCCCCGGGTACCTCCGCATCCACCCCAGATCTTCCTGGGTATCTCAGCATCCACCCCAAATCTTCCTGGGTACCTCAGCATCCACCCCAAATCTTCCCTGGGTACGCCAACATCCTCCCCAGATCTTCCTGGGTATGCCAACATCCTCCCCAGGCACCCCAGATCTTCCTGGCTACCTCAGCATCCTCCCCAGATCTTCCTGGGTACCTCAGCATCCACCCCAGATCTTCCCCGGGTACCTCAGCATCCTCTCCAAATCTTCCCCGGGTACCTCAGCATCCTCTCCAAATCTTCCCTGGGTACCCCAACATCATCCCCAACCACCCCAAGTCTTCCCCGGGTACCTCAGCATCCTCTCCCACCATCACAGCGTCTTCCCTGGCTACTCCGCATCCTCTTCAGCAGCCCCAGCATCTTCTCCAGGTAGCCCGGCACCCTCCTGACAGCCCTGGCACCTTCTCCTGGCGTCGTTTCCAGCCCTGCCATCCTCCCCTGGAGCCCCGGCCCCTTCCCCGGGTACCCTGGCATCTTTCCCAGGTATCCCAGCATCTTCCCCAGCAGCTTCCCTGGCAACCCTGGCATCCTCCCCGGCCACCCCGGCCTCCCCCGGCCTCGGTGGGTGCCACTCCCGCACCCCGGCTGCCCTCCCTGCTCTCCAGCCCGATCCCTGCCTGGAAATCCGGGCATCAAACGCRTCCATCCTGCGCACAGCTGCCGCACCGAGCTGGAAAAGGAGGATCCCTGGATCCTGGAGCACGGGGATGAGCTTGCCAGGCAACCTTCAAGTAAAAAAAATAAGATTTGGGGGTTTTTTTTGCTCTCTGCTCCACTCTTTTCCCGCTCAGGGGYCGGCAGGAGCCGGTGCCTCGCGTTTTCCAGCCTGGCCGCGCCATTCGCAGCCGCTTTGAAGAGTCCCCGACTGTCCCTGRGCGATTTAATGCCCCAAAGTGCCGCCTTTTGTCCGGGAATGCCGCTGGGGCGAGCACTTAGCCCCGCTTGACATTCCTGCGGCTCCGCCGGGCTTTGGGAATTAAACACCCGAGGGCAGGCTCCGGACCGGCTTGTCCTGGACCGAAAAATTCCCAATCCAAGCCCCACCAGTCGGGAGAACCTTTTTGCCGTGGCCTCACACCAGAACCCGCTGCAATCCCGGCCCTTCCCTGCCCGTGGATCGGGATGAGCTTTAAGGTCCTTCCCAACCCAAACCATCCCAGGATTCYGTGACCAGCAATAAATCCAAGCCCTGTCCATGGAGCCTGGAATCTTCTGGGAACGCTCCCAGGGACTCCCAGCTCCCTCCCAAAGCCAGTGCAGGCAGCGCAGCGAGCGAGGGGTCCCCGCCCGTCCTCCCAGCGCCGCTTGGAAGCGGGAATTGCTGGAACAGGTTGGGATAACGTTCATTTGTCTTCATTAGGGCAGGAACGCCGGGAAGGAGTCGCGGTGTGGCCCTACAAGGGGCCCTTTCCAAGGATCACTGGGCCTTTCTGCCAGGGAATGGAGACAAATGGGAAGTGCTCCGAGATGGGGACGGCTCTGCCCCTGCTCCCTGTCCGTGGAAAACCCTCCCTGTCCATGGAAAACCCTCCCTGTCCAGGACCTGGGGGGAGTGCAGTGCAGGTGGCAGCGCCCTGCTGGGGTCCCCTGGGCACGGCTCTGTCCCCAGCAGCTCCTCCCTGAGGTGGAGACCCTGGAAATGGGGACCTGGGGGATCCTTGGGAGCAGGCAGGGATCTGGGAAATGGGGATTTGGGGAGTGTGTGGGTGCAGGCAGGGATCTGGGAAATGGGGATTTGGGGAGTGTGTGGGTGCAGGCAGGGATCTGGGAAATGGGGATTTGGGGGATGTTTGGGTGCAGACACAAAGGGATCTGGGAATTGGGGATTTGGGGATGTTTGGGAGCAGGCAGAGATCTGGGAAATGGGGATTTGGGGATGTTTGGGAGCAGGCAGGGATCTGGAAAATGGGGATTTGGGGATGTTTGGGAGCAGGCAGGGATCTGGGAAATGTGGATTTGGGGATGTCTGGGAGCAGGGACAGGCAGGGGTCTGGGAAATGGGGATTTGGGGGATCACTGGATGCAGGCACACAGGGATCTGGGAAATGTGGATTTGGGGATGTTCGGGAGCAGGGACAGGCAGGGAGTGGCTCATCCCAACCTGGAGCTGCTCTGCCCCCAGCCCCCGTGTCCGTCCCCAAACCCGGGCTGGCTGTGGGATTGTGGGGGGCGCGGGGGCTCCTGTACACCCAGGGATATTCCATGTCCCCCCGAGGAGGAGTGGGAATGCTGCTGCCCCCAGCTCCCGGTGCACTGCTGGGGAGATCCTTGGATTCCGAGTGTCGGGCAGGTTCCAGAAGTGTCCCTGGGGATTCGCTGGTGTTTTCTAAACTCCGTGAAAAATTTATAGTCAGGACAGAAAGGAGAAAGGGGGAAGGGGAAAAAAAACCCACCCGGGCCGTTCTCAGCTGAGCCTGTCCATAAATTACCGGGATTTGCTTCCCAGGGTGGTCCGGGAGTGCGTGCCAGGCCCGCCTGTGTTCCAAGGGGGAGGATCCCGAGGTGAAGTGTTGGGAAAGGGGAGGGGAAAGCCGCTTATTTAAGGAAGGGCTGGAGAAAGCCAGGRGAGGTCTCTGCGCCTGCCGGGACTCCGGGCAGCTCCAGGCTCGGGAATTCCAGGCTGGGATATGGTTAATCCCAGTGCCCTCCGTTCGCAGGGAGAGCTGGGGAATGCTCGGAGGAATTTTTGAGCTGCTTTTGGGGATTGTGAGGAGTCAGCCAAGGGGATGGAGCTGGAGAGGGATCCACGGACAGACCTGCGGAGCAGCACCGGGACTGGACTGCTCCGAGCCCTGGCTTTGGACATTCCAGGGATCCAGGGGCAGCCACAGCTTCTCTGGGAATTCCAGCCCAGCCGCTCCCAGGGAACAATTCCTTCCCAATATCCTATCTATCCCTGCCCTCTGGCACTGGGAAGCCATTCCCTGTGTCCCATCCCTCCATCCCTTGTCCCCAGTCCCTCTCCAGCTCTCCTGGAGCCYCTTTAGGCCCTGGAGGGGGCTCTGAGCTCTCCCTGGAGTTTATCCTGGGAGGAGCTGGGCTGGGTGGGAGCTCAGCATGGGAACCCTGGGATTGCCCAGATGTTGCTCCCACGGATGTTTTGGGCTCTCTTTCCGGGAAATTCCCTGTTTTGAGACCACTTTTGCTCCCGTGGAAGAGCCGAGGGCAGTGGTGGCTTCCTGCCGTGTCCAGCGGCGATCCAGAGGGCACAGCCAGTGCCAGGGGTGCTGTGCCAGGAGATCCAGGCTGTGCCACAGAATCCCGGTTGTGCCACGGGATCCAGGCTGATCCAAGCCATCCGCTGCCCTGCGGGTCAGGCAGGGGCTCCCAAACCTGTGCCTGGAGCAGGAGCRTCCCATGGGCACAGCTCCATCCTCACGGGCTCGTCCCTGCCGTGCCTTTTCCCCTTTCCATCCATTCCCAACGCYCAGCCGTGGGAGAAGGGATGTGCTGGGAACCGAGCGGCGCCGTGGGAGGCTGTCCCAGCCCATCACCTTCTCCCATCCCTCTTATCCAGAGGCGGATTCAAGGGATCCGAGGGATTCAAGGGATCCGAGCTGTTTTTCCCCAAAAGAAGGGGCTGAGCACAGGAGAGGGACCCGACGCTGGCCACGATCCCACGGGAAGGGCAGTGCCACCAGGAGCAGCTCCTGTCCCCCCCCGAGGTACCTGAGACGGAGCCACCGCCATCCGGGAGCACCCGGAGCGCTGCAGGGATCCCAGGGAGGAGCATTCCCGGTCTCTCCCTGCCCTGCAGCATTCCTGGGGGGTGCCGCGTTTATCCCCAGGGAAGGCGCCAGGCCTCGGGTCCGGAGCTCCAAATCCTCCCCGGGSAGCATTAATGGATTCCCGCAATCCMCGGCGTGCTCTGGTCACACAACAAAAATTGGGATGATATCCCGGCTCCCGAGCGGGGTGGAACGGCTCCAGCACCGCCTCGAGAGCGGCCCAGCTGCCACAGGGCACTTCCAGCTGCCAGGAATGCGCTTGGATGCCGGGGGAAGAGCTCCTGGATTCCCGGGGAGGGGAARCCTTCCCCAAATCCCAGCCCTGCGCTGTCTGTGTGTGACCCCGGTCCCGCCGGGAATGCTGTGCCCGGAGTCCTGCCGGAGGCAAAGCCGTGGGGAAGGCGTTGGGAGAGCCGGAGCCATCAGCAGGTCGGGTTTAGCCCGGCTGGCGTTTAAATGAGGCATTAATTAACCCCCCGCAGGTGCTGTGGGACCACCCCAGGAAATCCCAATTATCCATCAGCCCGCGTTCTCCTCCTTCAGCATTCCAGGTGTGCCCAGGGCCCATGGAGCAGCTCCTGGGGTGGCACTGCCCGCGCTGCCCCATGTCCCACCGTGTCCCTGTCCCCATCCCYGGCCCGTGTCCAGCTTTGGTGAGGTTTKTGTGGGATTCCCGACAGCGGGAGGACATGGAGCTGCTGGAGCAGTTCCAGAGGAGGCCCCAGAGCTGCTCCGAGGGCTGGAGCCCCTCTGGAACCAGACTGGGAGAGCTGGGAATGTTCACCTGGAGAAGGGAAGGATCCAGGGAGAGCTCAGAGCCCCTTGCAGGGCCTAAAGGGGCTCCAGGAGAGCTGGAGAGGGGACAAGGGATGGAAGGGCTGGATGCTGGGCTGGGATTCCATTCCCTGCCAGCTCCTGAGGGAAGCTGGGAAGCTCTGCCCTTCCACCCTCCATCCGCTGCATTCCCAGCCTCCCCAAACCGATGGATCCACTGATCCCTTTGGTCCTGGCCCTTTGCTGCCAGTCCGGAATATTCCGTGTCCGTCCCTGCACATCCAAGGGGAAGTGGAGGGGACACGGTGCCAGCGCTGTGCCACCAGCCCTGCCACCAGCACCTCGAGTGAGGAGCGCTCTGGGTGCTCTGCCAGCCTGAAGATGCCCAGAAAGTTTTATGAAAGCACAAAAATCTCCAAAATCCCATTAAAGCCCAGCTCCCCCCGCAGCACTTTAATGCCGTTTTTAATCTTTTCTGATTAACACAAAACTGGGATAAACCCAGCCCTGACCACCTGGGAACACCCCACAAACCTGGGGACAGTGGGGGGCTCAGCCCTGGGAGCAGCCCACAAACCTGGGGACACTGGAGGGCTCAGCCCTGGGAGCACCCCACAAACCTGGGGACATTCGGGGCTCAGCCCTGGGAGCACCCCACAAACCTGGGGACACTGGGGGGCTCAGCCCTGGCACAAACCCAGCCCTGACCCCCTGGGACACCCCACAAACCCGGGCACACCCCGGGGCTCAGCCCCACAGGGTGACGCAGGCACACACAGCCCTGGGGCTGGATTTTCCAGGCAGGGCCAAGCTCAGCCGGATTCCTGYGGGCTCTGGTGCTCCTCGGCTTTCCTGAGGATAACAAGGCGCCTGTGTGCTCCCAATTTTTGTTTGGGGCTGGAGCTGGCTCCGGAGGGAAGYGTTGTGTGAGGGTGTTGTGGAAAAGCCTTGGCTCCGTCTGGGAGCTGTCAGGAAAAGGCTGAGCTCAATCACACRTTGTTATGAATAGCAGCGTTTGAGCCTTTAAAACCTTCGCTTTTTTTCCTTCTCTTTTTATTTTTTTCCCTCTTTTTTTTCCTTCCTTTTTTCAATTTTTTTTCCCCCCCCTCCAAGGTAAATTCCAGCCGGGATCAACACTCCCCAGGAATTCCCCCGGAGGAAGTTGGCTGTTCACCAACTCATCTTGTAATAAAAAAAAAAGTAATAAAAAAAAAAAAAGATTCATTATTCCTGTTGAGCCGAGATGAAACAATTCCCTGGAATTAAYGAGGCTCATTTTGGCCAGCCAAGGCTTTGCTCCAATGAAAGTTTTTATTGTTACCCAGAAAAGCCAAAAACCCCCAAAACCCCCCCAGGGGAGATTGGGGGGGGGGGGGGGAGTGATAACGGGGCTGCATTTGGGGCTCTCTCTGGGCTGTCCGAGAGGTGCCCCCAAACCCATCCCGGTCATCCCAGCATTCCCGAATCCTGGATGGGCAGCGCCACGGGGCTTTTCCCAGGTGGAAAACAGGGATGCTCCGGGCTCAGCAGGGTGAGGGCTGGCTCGTCCCACACTGGTGGGGACAGAGTTGGGGATTTAAGGCAAATCCAGCCCTCCCGAGCAGGTCTGGCCGTGGGACAAGAGCCTGGAATGTCAGGGGCTGGTGGGGACAGCCCTGGGGACAGGAGTGGGACTGACAGGGACAGGAATCCAGGGAAAAGGGGGATTTTCGGTAGGTGGGTCATGGAATCCTGGAATGGTTTGGGTTGGAAGGGACATGAAACGAGGGCAGGGACACCTCCCACCATCCCAGGCTGATCCAGGCCCTGTCCAGCCTGGCCTGGGACATTCCAGGGATCCAGGGGCAGCCACAGCTTCTCTGGGCACCCTGTGCCAGGGCCTCACCACCCTCCCAGGGAACAATTCCTTCCCAATATCCCATCTATCCCTGCCCTCTGGCACTGGGAAGCCATTCCCTGTGTCCTGTCCCTCCATCCCTTGTCCCAGGCCCCAGTGCCACCAGCCCCTCCTGCCACGGCCCGTGCCAGCCCCGGGACGGGTTTTTCCAGCACAGAGCTCCGCAGGATTTTCGCTGCTGGGCTGTTTTGCTTTCCGCCTCGGCTCCGCTTGTTGCTGGTTTGTTTTTTTTGGTTTTTTTTCCAGCGGGGATTAAGCCAGATGAGGTTTCACCCATTCCTGCCGCTTTCCAGCGGGATCCAGGGAAGCAGCAGCGGGGGGAAGAGGAGCGCGATGAGCATCCGAAGGCAGCCGCGGGTTCGTGCGAGCCTCGGGAAGCGCTGCCACCCCCGGAGCAGCGAACAAAGCGCGGGCAGGGGCCGCCCTTCAGCACCGGAGCCTCCCCGCGCACAATGGCCCGGCACAATCACTCATTATAACTCAATTACTGTAATTAAAACGGGTGCGAGGCAGAGGCAGAGCCGCCGAAGGGAGCGGTGCCAGCAGAATTCGCACTCGGCGGCAGCAGCCAGCGCCAGCAGCAGCTGAGGGTGTCCCCGAGCGCCGCCGCCATCTGCTCCCAGCCCGGGGGTGGCACCCTGGCAACGCGCGGCTGCGCTGGGAAGGGCCGGGAAAGGGCTGGGATGGGCTGGGAAAGGGCTGGGATGGGCTGGGATAGGGTTGGGAAGGGCTGGGATAGGGCTGGGAAAGGCTGGGAAGGGCTGGGATAGGGTTGGGAAGGGCTGGGAAAGGGCTGGGATGGACTGGGATAGGGTTGGGAAGGGCTGGGAAGAGGCTGGGAATGCCCCGCGGGGGGTGGGTGATGCTCTGTGAACCCCGAAGGGTGAAGTCCTCCACGGGATAACAGAGCCTGGGATAACTGGGGGAAGGGGGATCCCGTTATCCCGGATTCCGTGGTGGGCAGATGCCGTGGGTGTGCCTGGGGCACAGCTGGATGGGCTCTGCTTTGTTCCTGGGGTGGGCACGGCTCGGCCTGGCACGGGACACACGGCATGGAATGGGATGGGATGGAATACACAGCATGGCATGGGACACACAGCATGGCATGGGATGGCATGGCATGGGACACATAGCATGGAATGGGATGGGATGGAATACACAGCATGGCATGGGACACACAGCATGGCATGGGATGGCATGGCATGGGACACATAGCATGGCATGGGACACACAGCATGGAATGGGACACATAACATGGCATGGGACACACACAGCATGGAATGGGATAGGATGGCATGGCATGGGACACACACAGCAGGACATGGCCCAGCACGGCTCTGCCGCCCCTGCCCCTTTCCCAGTGCCCCCCTTCAGGGACAGAGACCCAGCGTGGGAAAAGCGGTTCTGATGCTCCGGGATCAAATCCCTGCCTGCTCCGTGGGAGCCCTTCCGTGCAGGAATTCCATGCTCAYGGAAGGAAAGCACAGACAAAAAGTGGGCAATGCCACAGAAGGTGCCATGTGCCAGGCTGCCACCTTCACATCCTCAGAATCCTGGGGGAATCAATTCCCACTCGRTTTTCCAGCCGTTTCCAGCTCTGCCTTCCCAGCCTGGCAGCGTGGGCCAAGCCTGGCCTGACAGCACCTTTAAAAAGCCCTCATGAATTTGTCATTTAAAAATCCAGCGTGGGGGGTGGGAATAACTGAATTACAGAATCTGGGAGCTGGCTGGCAGCACAAATGGGAATGGGAGAGCCCAACGCCCCCTCCCAGCACTTGGAAAAGCCGGAGTCCAACCCCMCGGACTGCCAAGGGCAGCAGTTTCCTGGGAAGGGCTGGAAGCGCGGCCGGAGCCGCTCAGGTGCCGAAGGGGCGGCGCGGGGGGTCCTGGGGGCCCCTTCCCCTGCCCGGCCTCTCCCAATCTTCCAACAAAGGATTCCTTGCAATTCCGATCCTCTCATGGTCCCCTGCGTCAGCCCTGGCCGCGTCCAGCCCCCAACCCGAGGGAAGCGCGCTCCCGAGCACTCCYTGCGCCGCCCATTACCGGGAAGCCGGGCGGGCAGTGCCGCTCCCGCCTTCCACCGCTCCCTGGCAGCAGGTCCTGTCCTGCCACGTCCGATCCACCACGGGAGCCCCCGCAGGACCCTGCAGCTGTCCTCGCTCACGGCAGGGCTTTGKCTCCAGCAGGGTGCCGGGCCGGCAGCTCGGGAATGCCGGGGAKCGCATCCCGGGGCTCGGGAGCCGCCTGATCCCGGTCCCCAGGCACCCGCCGGGCAGGGTGCCCCGATCCCAGCCCTCTCCCTGCATCCCCACATCCTGGCAGGAGCAGAACGAAAGCTGCTGGGTGCTGCCTTGGGGCTGGGAAAGGGAGGGATGGGGTTTGGGGATGGGGGAGAGGCCGAGGGCTGGGAACTCCTCCCATCCATCCTGGGCTCCGTCCCCGCTCCAGCATCACCCCGCAGCTCGGGGGTCCCTGTCACGGGTGTCCTGTGCCCCCCAACCCTCCCCTGCTCCTGCCTTTCCCCCCACCTCCGTAACATTCCGTGGACCAGAGGGTTCAGAGACACTTTGCTTGCGGTTGAGCTTCAGTACATTGACTTTTTATTCTTTTTTTTTTTCTCTTTTTGGCCCTTTTTTACAAAAACCAGTGGTAGTTATTAACAGCTGTACAGATTCTGCTACATACTTTGGTGTGAAGTCGAGAGCCTGGCTCCGGGAGCTCCGCCAGCTCCGCAACATGCAATTCCTGCATCCAGCCCTGCCCTTCGGGGAGGAGAGCGAAGCAGCGCAGCTGCAGCCCTGGGGGACACGAGCTGGGGGTGACCCCGCTGCGGGGGTGACCCCGGGGGCAGGGCAGAGCCCCCCAGCCCTTCCCAGCACAGCCCCAGCCGTGCAGAGYGGGATGCTCCGAAGCCACGGAGCTGGGAATGCTGTGCCCACGGTCAGGGGGCAGAAAGGGGCAGGGCTGCCCCCACAGATCCCAAGAACGACCCCAAAACAGCCCTGGGACATCCCTGGACCCCTCCAAGGCTCTGTTGGCCCCAGGGCCGGGGCAGAGCCATCAATCTGCGCCAAACTGCCCTAAAATGCCTTTCCCTAAAAGCAGCTTTAGAGAACTCGGCTTTTCCTTCCTTGGACCATCAATGCCCCAAACTGATCCCATCCTCCCACCGAGCCACGCTGGGCCTGGAACATTCCCTCATTTCAGCTCTGAACCCTCTCATTTTGATGGGAAAACCAGGAGTTCCCAGGAGATCTCTCCTCCTTCCCAGCTCAGCTCCTCTGTCCGCCCCGGGAGCAGCCGGAGGGATGGGATGGGATGGATCCCTGAGGGATGGGATGGAGGCTCCTGGGAGAGCTGCAATTCCAGGTCCCACCTGTCCATCCTCCTCTCCCCCTTCTCCAAACCATTCTCCCCTCAACCCTAAACAATTTTTTTTTTCCTTTTGGACCAGATCCAACTCGCCAAAAATAATCCATAAAAATGCGGTATAAAAATCCTCTGCCGTGTGCTACAACACAGGTGAGCACTGCTGCTACACAAATACTTTTATTTTCCCGTTAGGTCTTCGTGGTTTTTTTTTTGTCTCTTTTTTTTTTTGTTTTTTTTTGTCCTCTTCGGAACCCTTTAGTACAAAAGGCCTGTGGGGGGAGGGAGTTGCTCCATAAAACCAGAAGACACAAGACCATAAAGCCCACAAGGACCACAAGCAGCCCCCCCCACCACACACAAACCCTACTTGTTAGTAAACTTTTTTTTGCTTTTAAAAAAAAAAAACCTGTATTTTTTTTGTCTTTTTTTTTTTTTCAAGGTTATCAATTCTAATTCTTTACTTTCATTTGAATACAAAACACATAAGTTTGCTATTATCTTTCGTGGCTCCCTGAGCTGAATTTTCTAAGCTTTCTTTGAAATCACTCCTCATTTGCTTCTGTCCGAAGACCAAGAAGGGCTTGCGTGGGCTTCCCCTTTTCTTCAAACATCCAAGCACGGAAAAAAAAAAAAAATAATAAGGATAAATCCATAAATCCATCTATAAAAAACAAACCCCAAGGTGATTGTGTCGATGTCCCGTCAGTAGCTGAGGATCCGAGCGATTCCCCACCATCACTAACACACAACGCACGACAGGAGGAACAACTTTTCACCAGTGGACATCTCTGCTCAGCCTGGATGGCAAAGTCCCCACGGACACTTCCAGAAGGGGTGGGAAAAGGGGAAAAAAAAAAAAAAAAAAACAACAGCCAAAAAAACCAAAAAACCAACCAAAAAACCCCCAGAATAAAATTGCCACCACCAAAACCATCAGTGGAATACAATTACAGCAGACAAAAATACACAACTAAGTGTACTGGGAGGGTCCCCCCTTCCCACGCTATTTCCTAGTCCAGTATTTACATTTTTCACAAGTCTTATGCGGGATGCACAAAAAAAAAGTCCCAATAAAAAAGGAGTCCTTGATAGTGCCACCAAAGCCAGACGGAGAGAACCGGAAAACCAAAAAAAAAAAAAAAAAAACCAAAAAAAAAAAAWCCAAAGAAACCCCAAAACCCTAAAACCAAATAAAAATCCGTTTAGGGCTTCCATGTGTGCCAGAGTTGCAGATCTCCAAATAAATCCAAGTGTGGCGGATGCCGGGCGGAGCGACACCGGGCGGAGCTGGGCCGGGCCCGGGGCCTCCCCTCGGCATTCCCGGAGCATTCCCAGAGCATTCCCGAGTGCTGCCGGGGCCGGGAGCTGCCGGCCCGTCCGGAATTCCCAGGCTCAGTAGATGACCTCGTAGACTGTGGCCTTCTTGTCCCCAGAGCCCGTGACGATGTACTTGTCATCCGCRGAGATGTCACAGCTCAGCACGGACGAGGATTCCTTGGACTGGGAAAAGCAGGAGCAGGAGGGGGGAAAATCCATCAGGTTGGGTTTCCAGGATCTCCCAGCAGCATCCATGCCGGGGGCATCACCACATCCCGCACCCTGATACCAACCCGGCCATCCCAGGGCACCTCCCCTCTCTCCAGGATAACGCGGAATGGGAATCCGGGAGAAGCCCCCATCCCGCGCCCTTCCCAAGGTCTCCTACCTGGAAGATGCTCGCTCCGTAGGGCGTCCTCCAGGCGTTGAGCAGGTTGTCCTTCCCCGTGCTCACAAACCACTTCCCTGCGCCGGGAAATCGGGATCAGCAGCCGAACGCTGCCGGTGCCACCTCCCCGCCCCGCAGATCCCGAGGCCGACCTTTCCCTGCCCCACAGGCCGCTTAACCTCARGGATTTGGGAGAAATGGGAAAACCTGGAGGTTCCCTGGGGAGTCCTGCCCAGCCCCACTCTGCTGGGACGATCCAGGTGCTGCTTCCCACCTCCCGCAGTGCCCCGGGGCCGTTTGCAGCACAGCCGGGATGGGTTTATGGGAATAAACCCCGCCACAGCCGGGATGGGTTTATGGGAATAAACCCCGCCACAGCCGGGATGGGCTTATGGGAATAAACCCCAAGTGCAGCATCCATGGGCTGGATCCTGCTGGAATTATCCATGCTCAGCCCCGCACCACTGCACTGAGCACCGTCCCTTCCTGCAGTTCGTGGGCATCCCTGTTTCCCACCCCTGGAAGTGTCCAAGGCCAGGCTGGACAGGGCTTGGAGCAACCTGGGATAGYGGGAGGTGTCCCAGCGGGGTGGAATGGGATGAGCTTTGAGGTCTCTCCCAACCCAAACCATTCCGTGATGCCATGATCCCCATCCCTGCCGGAGCTCCGGGTGGGAGCCGCTTACCGCAGTAGGCGAATTTGAGGGAGAGGACGCAGCTCTCGTGCAGGTGCAGCTGGTACTTGTCGGGCTTGGTGTGGTGCAGCACCTCCACGTTGCTGCTCTCCATGCCCACTGCCAGCCACTCGCCCGTCGGGCAGTATCCCAGGGAAAAGATCTGCAGCGGGAAGCGGGATACGGGGACATCAGCGGGAATTCACCGCCCGCTCTGCCCGCAGCACCCCGCGGAAGGTTGGGCTGAGAGGTCCTCAAGGTGCCTCCCAACCCAACCAGTCTGGGATCCAGTCATTGCTGGCCGGCCCCAGATGGACAGAGCAGGCTGGGAGAGGCACATCCATGGGCTTGGATGGCTCCGTCCCCATGGATATTGCTGCCCTTGCCGAACGGACACAAGGTCAGCCCCTCCGGATCAAGGAGGCCCTGCTGGAGGAGGCAGGATCCTGATCCCTGCTCCCATCCCACTCTCAGGGCACCCCAAGAACTCCACAGGCATCCCATGGGAAGAGCTGCTTCCCTAACGGCAGCCTAATCCTGCAGGGATGGGAAAGAGGAGCTGGAACAAGATCCAGGGAGCCCCATGGCTCCAGCAGCCCTGGGTTACACYGAAACCAGCGGGAACAGCCACGCTCGGAGCTCACAGGGCCCTTTTTCCCCGCCCCTTCCCGCAGTGGGCGCGAGCCAGCGGCCGAGCGGGACTCCCTGTTTTCCGTGGGGATAAATCCGGGGCCAGCCCGTTCCCGGGGCGGTACCTGGGAGGTGAAGTCGTGCTGCTGCAGCTGCCGCCCTTCCCGCAGGTCCCAGGAACGCACCGTGTTGTCCAGGCCCCCCGTCCACAACTTGGTACCGTCGTGGGAGATGTCTATGCAGCTGGCCCCGTCCGTGTGGCCTTGGAATTGCCTTGGGAGCAGAAAAAATGATGGGATTCTGCAAGGGGAGTGGCTAGGAAAAGCACGGAGTTGGGTTCAAGGTGCTCAGACTACGTTTTGGTGGCTCATCCACACCAAAGATTCCTGGAAATCCATCCAGGAGCATCCTGTGCCGAGGAGCGCCAGCCTGGCCAAGGGTTGGGCTGGTTTAGGGATGAGCACCAGGAGAAGGTGCAGCATCACCAGAGGGAGTTCCTGGCACCAGCCCAGAGGAACCGTGGCTGCCCCACRCCTGGAATGTTCAAGGCTGGGTTGGATGGGGCTTGRGGCCACCAGGGAGAGTGGAAGGTGTCCCTGCCCAAGGAAAAGAGGAAAGGGGCATCGATGGGGGAAGAGGAAAGAGAGGGACATGGGGTGGGCAAAGAGGAAAAGGGACATCAACGGAGGAAGGGGAAAAGGGACCACGATGGGGGGAAAGAGGAAAGAGACGGCAGTGGGGTGGGGAAAGAGGAAAAGGGACATTGACAAAAGGAAGAGGAAAAGGGACGTGAYGGGGTAAAAACGACCTTTAAGGCCCTTCCCACCCCAGCCCACGATCCCCAAGGTGCTCACAGCCGTCCCAGCAGGACGCCGGCCGGGGGCTCACCTGACGAGGGTCTGGTTGTGCAGGTCCCACACGGCGATGTTGCCGTCGCTGCAGCACGAGAAGCAGACCTTGGCGTCGGGGCTGATGGCCAGCGCGTAGCACGCGGGCGCCGACGACGTCAGCTCGGCCTTGATGCGCGGCGTGGGCGACGCCAGGTCCCAGATGGTCAAAGTGCTGGCCTCGCCGCCCACGATCAGCGTGCGGCCGTCCGGCAGCAGCTTGCAGGAGCGGATGTAGTTATCCCTGTTCTGGGGACAAAAGGGACGGTGARGGGCCGCGGGGGACGGGAGGGGGGAGTTGGGGAGCGGGGAGACGGTGACGGAAGGGGAAGCGGGTAGAGGGAAGGGGTGTTAATGGGGGAGAGGAAAAGGGATGTTGAGAGGGAAGAGGAAAGGGAGTGCAAGGGGGGAAGAGAAAGAGAGGGMAACAGGGTGGGGAAAGAGGAAAAGGGATATTGATGAGGAGAAGAGGAAGAGGGACCGTGATGGGGAGAAGAGGAAAAGGGACCAAGAGGAGGAGGAGAAGAAGAGGGACCATGAGGGGGAGAAGAGCGCAACGGGGTGAGAAAAGAGGAAGAGGGATGTTGACAGAGGGAAGAGGAAGAGGGACATTTAAGGGGGGAAAAGAGAGATAACGGGAAAAGGAAACAGGGAAAAGGAGAAAGACAATAATGGAGGACAAAGAGTTGGTAATGGGGAAGAGCGACAGGATGTTACGGGGGAAGAGGAAAGGGAGGACAATGGGGGAAAGAGGAAACATAGATGGCGATGCGGGGAAGAGATGTTGATGGGGAGAAGGTGATTAATGCCATTAGAAGCGGGTGGAGGAGGGGACACAGCACTGGRGACACAGCACTGGGGACACAGCACTGGGGACACAGCAGCCCCACCGCAGCTCTGGGCACAGCCAGCCCCTCACCAGGCAGTCCAGCTGGGAGATGGGGCTCTTGCTGCCGGGCTGGCTGATGTCCCAGATCTTGACGCAGCCCTTGCCGCCGGTGTAGACGTGGCGGGTGGGGTTGCTGATGGTGACGGCGCACACCACCTCGCCGTGGCTCAGCGTGTTGATCTGCCGCGCGTGCCGCGGGATGCCGGGCCCCGCCAGCGCGTCGTGGGGAAACGGCACCGGCTGCATCTGCCCGTCCGCGCTCACGTGGAACGAGTAGGCCCTGCCRGGGTGGGAAAGGGCTCAGCTCCAGGGACAGAGCCCGTGGGGACAGCCCGCTGTCACACCGCGTGCCCAGCGCCAGCCCCGGGTGAAGCCCTCCCTCGTCTCCCTCCCGGGCACTCATCCCCTCCAATCCCACAGAAATCCAAGCGGGGCTTACGGTTTCCCTCCGGGGATGGACGCCAGGCTGGAGGGCAGGCCCGGGGCTCGCATGGGAGGGTGTGGGTCAAACCCGACCTGCCAAGAGATGCACGGACACGGGTGAGGCCGGACAGGGGCTGGGAACAGCACACAGCTTCCCATCCGTGACCCCCTGGGGACTTMGGGGCACTTCTCCCTTGCTGCTCAAAGCTAATAAGGGGAATCAGCCAAAGGTTTTGGGTCTGCAGGAACCAGGTGGGACACGCTCCCTCTCCCCCTGTTGTTCCCAGCCCCCAGGGATGGGATCAGCCACGTTGGGCCCAGCATGCCGAGGGCAGAAACCCCAATCTGTGCTTTAATGGCAGCGCTTGACTCCTTGTTTTGCCTTAAAACAGGAGTTTAGTGAGAGGAATGGGAAGGGGGCCGAAGAATGGGTAAGGGGCTGAGGAACGGGATAAAGGGCTGAGGAAAAGGGACAAAGGGCTGAGGAAAAGGGATAAGGGGCCTGAGGAATGGGAAGGAGAAACCCCGATCCAGCGGCACATGCATGTCATCCCTGGGGAAGCGTCTCCACCCCCACCCTTCAACGGTGGCCATTTCAAACCACAGCTGGCTTTGAGAAGGAGCCTCAACCTCCCAGCCCCCTCAAGCCCCCCAAGCCCTCCCCCCAGCGAGAAAGGAGCTAAAAGTGCTACGTACAGCTCCAAAGCTCACCATTGGTGACCGGCCGTAGGCAGCAGCGGCGGCGGCGGCCGCGCTCATCTGCGGGGGGAGGTTGTGCAGCCCCGCGTAGGCGCCGGGGCTCGTCAGGGACCCGTTCATCTCGTGGTGCCCCATCATGGCAAAGGGCGCCGCGTAGGAGCCCGCGATGGAGATGGGCGTCCGCAGGGCCGAGGCTGCGGAGAGCCGGACACGGTCAGGGCACGGCCAGGGACACAGGCAGGGCTGGGACATGGGCAGGGCTGAGGACGTGGGCAGGGCACACAGCATGGGCAGGGCACAGAGCACGGGCAGGGCTGGGACGTGGGCAGGGCACACAGCACGGGCAGGGCTGGGACGTGGGCAGGGCACACAGCATGGGCAGGGCTGAGGACGTGGGCAGGGCACACAGCACGGGCAGGGCTGGGATGTGGGCAGGGCACAGAGCATGGGCAGGGCTGGGACGTGGGCAGGGCACAGAGCATGGGCAGGGCTGGGATGTGGGCAGGGCACACAGCATGGGCAGGGCTGAGGACATGGCAGCGGCCACAGAAACACCCAACACCCCACACCACAGAGTCCAACCCCCGACCCAGCACCACCTTGTCCCCAGCCCAGAGCACTGTCATGTCCAGGCCTTCCCTGGACACCTGCAGGGATGGGGTCTCCACCATCTCTGCCTGGGCAGCCCCTCCCAAGGCCTGACCACCCTTTCCATGAAGAAATTCCTGCTGATGTCCAGCCTGAACYTCCTCTGGCCCAGCTTGAGGCTGTGCCCCCTCATCCCAGCCCCGCTCACCCCATGACTGGACCTCCCTCCTCACACCATCACCTAGATTAGGTCCCCAGAAACCTGATCCCTGCCCCCATCCCACTGACAGGGATGAGCCGAAGCTGTGCTGGGGACAGTGGTGACACCGCGGTGACACCGGTACCCACCCAGGGGGTCCATGCCGCTGGGTTTGCCGGGCATGGGCCGCAGCCCCGGGGTGCTGCTGGTGCCCGGGGTGGGAGCGTCGTTCCTGGGCGTCGGAGTGTTGGACTTGAGGCCGGGCGTGGAGGATTTGTCGTTCTGGGGAGAGAAGGGATGGAAAACACGGGATGAGCTCCAGCTGCCGGGATCCAGAGTCCCCGCCCCGGTGACCCGCAGAAGGGACGTACGTGGCCCAGGTCCTTGGTCTTGGAGGAGGGAGTGCTGCTGGAGGAGGCCACCGAGGCCGGGCTGTTGGGAGCGTCCCCCTTCTTCAGCCCGCGGGCTTTGTCCAGGCCGTTCTCCGGGGGGGAATGGGCCGGGCTCACCCGGGGGGTGGCGGGGTCCTGTGGGATGGGAAAGGCGTTGGAATTCCCACAGCGGGAAGGGCTCCCTCCGGCTCCTCCTTCAGGCCGGTGTTGGGAAGCCCCTAAGGAATCGCTTCCCACATCCCAAACCCACACCATGAGCCACCCAGGGCTCACCTCGTTGGAGACGTCGACCACCAGGTCATCGCTCTTGTCACCATCGCTGTCCTGGAACACAAAACGTGTCACACCCTGCAGAGAGCTCCAAAAACTGGGGTGGGATCTGCTCCCCGAGGGCCAAACCACCCCAGGAGCAGCCTAAGGACACTCAGGGACAATTCATGGAAAAGGTGGTCAGGCACTGGAAGGGGCTGCCCAGGGCAGGGGTGGAGTCAGTCAGGGGAGCRGACGTGGCACTTGGGGACATGGATTATGGTGGCCTTGGCAGTGCCGGGGGATGGTTGGACTCCATGGTCTCAAAGGGCTTTTCCAGCCTGAATGATTCCATGGTTCTATGCCCCAGCTCACCCATACCATGTCTGGAAAACATCACCCAAATCCCGCTTTCTCCCCCCAAATCCTGCGTCCCCGTGGCCACCGCAGCCCGTCCCTGTCACTCACATATCGGCTCATGCTGTCCTTCTCCTCCGCTTTCCGCTTCTTGGAGTCGATGCTGTAATCCGTGGAGCTCCGGTGCTTCTCGCTGGCCCGCAGGCTCTCCGAGGGGGACACGGAATTATTCTGTGGAGACAGGAAAAGCTTTGAAGGGGGAACAGAAGGAAACGGGACTCCACGAGCAGCAGGTCCCCAGGGGACMCACACACACAGCCCTGTCCCCGCAGCAGGATGAGACCCCACGGTCCCCGCCATGCCACAGGATCCAGGGAACAGGATCCAACGCCAGCCTCGCTGAGGGCCCTGGGAATGCTGTGAGGATGCCCATGGACACCTGAGGTCCCTTGCTGCCATAGCAGAAAAATGCAGGATGGGGTGGTTGTTTATAAAACATCCAGGAAAATGCCCAGCGCCCGTGGCACAGCTCTGCTCGGGGGGAATTCTGTCCCTGCTTCAAGCAGCGAAGCCCAGGAGATGCTGGCATTCCCAGAAAAGCTCCAGAGCCCAGGAGTCCTTCCTCTGGCAGAGCTGGGAGCCCTCACCCAGGAGGAGCAAAGGAACGGTTGCATCCCTGCCCTCGAGTCAAAGGACATCCAAAAGATGTCCCGGAAAACCCACGTGACTAGGAATGGCAGAGCCCAGTGCCTGTGGCACAGGGGGAATTCTGCCCTTGCTTCAAGCAGCAAAGCCCAGGAGATGCCGGCATTCCTGGGAAATGCTGGAAGCAAACATGGCAGCGCAATGAGGAGGATGCCTGGTCCCAATTCCACATCCCCCTCAGCTCAGCCCC
>RAHM01000059.1:139871-177388 GCA_003713295.1 Parotia lawesii
CCCTCAGCACAGCCCCTTCCCTCCCCTCATCCCCTGGGAGCAGCAGCAGGAGCGCTCCCCGCTCCCGAGCCTGCCAGCCCCGCTAAGCAGCGCCGTTGCTGAGCTGCGCCCGCCTTTCTTCCCCGGCTRAAAGGGAGAACCAAAGCAGTTCATGTTTCTCCTCGGTCCCCACTAAGCAGCTTTGGATAACACGGAGCTCTTTCTTCCCAGGCAGTCATGCTGAAAACCCTCGCAGCTCCCAGAGAATCATGTCAGGCATTTAGAGGCATCGATCCATTCAGCCCCGCTCCTGGCCCGCTGCCAAGGAACTAAATATTTTTTATTGCACAGGCAAAGGCTGGGGAAAATATGAATGACTAACGCTGATTATCGCACACATTAAACCTCCACGGGGAATACCCCGGCTCGCAGTTTATGGATTGGGAAGCTGCCCGGCTCCGACGGCCCCCTGCCCGCCGGAGGAGCGGGTTAATGATGCCCAATTCCCCTCTGCCTCCCCCCTCGCAGAGCACTTCCCTTCCCCGCTCTCCAAAGGGCCGTTTGTGGGCTCGGGGCTGGCAGGAAATCGCTGCGGAGCCGCAGCTCAGCCGGGCTTTGTCCTGGCAGCTTTTCACACGCAATGCTGGGCTTGGGAAAGACCTCCGGGATCACTGAGTCCRACCTGGGAGCCAGCCCCACCTTGTCACCAGCGCAGAGCGCTGAGGGACACGTCCAGGCCTTCCTTGGACACCTYCACCGCCTCCCTGGGCTGCCCCTTCCCATGTTTAACAGCCCTTTCCATGGAGAAATCCCTTCCATGTCCAATTTTCCCTGAACACCGGGGTGGGAGGCTCTGGCTCAGCCCCATTCCACGAGCAGGGCAGCCCCCGCCTGGCTCCTGCCACTCCCAATATCCCCTCCATCCCTGCTCCCAGGGAATCCATCACCCAGGGGCAGCCTCCGGGGTGTYGGAGCCCTCCAAAATCCAGGGATTTCTCTGCTTAGGAACTGCTAGAGCTTCCAAGTCCTGCTTAACACGGAGTAATTACCAAACCCATCCCAGATAACGGGAGAGTGATCAGGAATAAACCAGCTTCCCTGACTACCCAAGGATTCCGGGTCTGACCGCGCTCGTTCAGTCAAAATGACAGAATTTCCCGAGGCTCTGCCACCGACACAGGGATTGAAATCGAATTTCCAAACCACCACGGAGAAGGTGACTCCGCTYACCCCAGCACAGCTCTTCCAGGCAGGATGAGGAATTTTATTGCCTGGTTTATTATTTAGTAAGGCCTGTGCCAAAGGCAGCCCCGGAGCTCCCAGCCACCAGGTGGGTTTTTCAAGGATAAATAAAACTCAGCCGTGCGGCCACCACAAAGTGGGAGCAAAAGGAAGGAATGGGACTTACTGCACTTGAGTCTCGCTCTTCAGGAGATGCCGGGGCAGAGGGGAGGGCACAGCCGAAATAAAGAGACAGGAAAACAAAGCAAGTTAGGGTAAGTCTTAAACCAGAAAAATAAACCCAGAACCTCCTCATGCTCTTAACTCAAACCCCTTAAACTCAAGCCCTGCCTGGCTTTAAAATCTCCCTCCATCAATCCCTCCCATCCAACTCCTGCCCCTTCCTTCCTGTCCATGTGAGTTATCTGGCCAAACACAGCTGGAAATGCCCTGAATCCAAAGGGAATGGCAGCAGCCTCGGGTGCCTGTCCCTGAAGTCACCCACCAGTCCCAGGGGCACAGCTCCACATCCAAGGTGTGGCTCAGCCATTCATTTGTCCCCAAACAGCCCCGTTTTCCCTGGAATCTCTGGCCATCTGAATCCATGCAGGAAAAGGAATGGAACAGGATAACTCCTACCAATAGTTTTGTCTCACTGGTTTTTTTTCTCCACCCCAAATCCCCCGGCAGAGCCCAACAGCTTGGAGAGGCTGTGGGAACCTGCCCTGCCAACGGGAATGCGGAGGGGAAATATCCCAAATCCTCCTGTGCTGGTGGACAGGGGGATCTGCCAGGACAATCCTGAACACTGCTGGCTTGCACCTGGAATCACAGATCCTTTGGTCTTCTAAAAAATGGTCGGATCCCTAATAATGGGAAAAACCACCATGTTCCTGGTGCCCAGAGCTGGATCCCTGAGCACGGGAAGGCTCTGGCAGTGATGGAGAGGAGGAGGACGAAGGCTGCTTTCCCATGAAGGCACAGCTGAACAAGGGCACGGGAACTGCAGCCAGGCTCCACCAAAGGCTGAGCACCATTTAGGGAATTCTGCATCCCTAAAAGCGCAATCCCATGGTCTGAATGCAGCTGACCCGAGGGATGGGGTGGTGGGAAATGAGTCATGACTGGATCAGGGTGATCCCTCCACATCAGAGGGACCTGGAGCTGCTGGAGCAGCTCTAGAGGATGCCATGGAGATGCTCCAGGGGCTGGAGCCCCTCTGGAGCCAGACTGGGAGAGCTGGGGATGTTCACCTGGAGAAGGGAAGGATCCAGGGAATCCTCAGAGCCCCTTGCAGGGCCTGAAGGGGCTCCGGGAGAGCTGGAGAGGGACTGGGGACAAGGGATGGAGGGACAGGACACAGGGAATGGCTTCCCAGTGCCAGAGGGCAGGGATAGATGGGATACTGGGAAGGAATTGTCCCCTGTGAGGGTGTGAGGCCCTGGCACAGGGTGCCCAGAGAAGCTGTGGCTGCCCCTGGATCCCTGGCAGTGTYCAAGGCCAGGCTGGGACAGCGGAAGGTGCCCCTGCCCTGGATAACGCTCCTCTCCCTTCCACCCGAACCAGCCCAGGACCGGGCAGCTCCAGCAGCAGTGGCTGGGGAGCAGCAGCCCCTCTCACCTCTGTGGTCCAGGTCGTGGTGGTTCTTCTCGTCCTTGACTGCCAGGTGGGCCTGGCTGCCCAGGGCGCCGAGCGCCAGCAGCCCCGAGCTGGTGCCGGTGACCGGCGGAATTCCGGGCGGCTGGAGCCCCGAGGGATGCGGTGGCAGCTGGACCGGGGGCCCGTGGGCGGCGTGGGAGAGGTGCTGGGCCTGGAGCTGCTGCTGCTGCAATGAAAGCACCAGTGAGCCGGGGAGGGGGTGTGGGAGCGGGGATCGGGGGCGGCGCCGGGAAGGGACATTCCCGGGTGACGCCGGGGGATGCTCCCGGGAGCGGCCCCGCTGGATGCCTGCAAGGAGAAGCCCCATTAGCAGCAGGACAGCGGTGCCCAGGGACAATTCCCAGGACACAACACGCACGGCACACCCCCCGGGATAGTCCTGCGTTCCCGGAACGCCCATCCCTGCGGACATGGTTAGTTTGGCTTTTCCAGCAGTAAAAGGGGAAAAAAACCATCCAGGAATCCCACAGAGCAAGCAGAGAGACTCCGTGGCTGGAGGGCAGCTGCTAAACCAGTCAGGGAGAGAAAATTCCAGCACCCAGGAGCCTCCCAGACAGCTCAGGACAGGGAAGTTCTGCTCATTTGCTCAAGAGCAGCTTTCAGGTACTTCATGGGGAGAAGGAAATTCCAWACAATGTCCTGCTCCCATCCCAGGATCCTGCTGCTCTCAACCCCTCCAGACATGGCTGGGCATGGATAAATCCTGCAGGATCCTCCATTCCCACCATGGGGCTGGACATAACCCCCCACATTCCCTGGAGCTGCAGCCCAGCYGGGATGGCAGAGAGCCCCCAGCTGCTCCCAGGGCTTTTTTAGGAGTGAATCCCAGCCCTCCCAGCACTCCTCCAGCCATGGAGATTCACTGCTGGAAAAAGCTGAACTGCAGCGCTGGGGARAGGAAGGGAAAACCAGACACATTCCCTAGTTCAAACACAACCTTGGAAAAAAACCAGCTGAAATCCAAGGAGCCACTTCCCAGAGTCCCCAGGCCACCCCTGCTCCAGCCAGGAGGGTTTGGAGCTGGTGCTCCTGCCTGCAGCCATGGCCCCTCCAGCGGCATCCCACTGCTCCCAGGGAAGCCACGTTTGGGCATCTGACCACAGTGGGAATCACAGGCTGGGGACACCCGGAATGAGGGAACACCCGGAATGAGGAGACACCCGGGCTGCAGCAGAGCCCCCCAGGTCCCCACAACCAGCCTGGGTCAGGGTTTCTCCGGGGCACTCCGAGGGGCAGGGATGGACAGCAGGAGCTGCTGGCACAAGGCCCAGCCCAATGGACACCCCCAGGCATGGAGGGCTCCGTCAGTGCTCCCAACAAGGAAATTCCCGGCAYGTCTTCCCCAAAGCTGCAGGAGATGCACCCAGGTGTCCCTGGATCCCTGGAAGTGCCCAAGGCCAGGCTGGATGGGGCTTGGAGCACCTGGGACAGTGGAAGGTGTCCCTGCCCTGGCAGGGGTGGCACTGGATGGGCTTTAAGCTTCCTTCCAACCCAAACCATTCCAGGATTCCGTAAGTTTCCCCACACCACGTCCAAGTTTTGGGGGAACAGCTCCAGCCCATTCCCAATGGAAGGGCCCATTTTGGGCAGCAGCAGGGGCGATGTCCTGTCCCACTCCACGGACACAGCAGGACGGAGCAGGCCCTGGCTGGGTCACCCACACCTTCCAGAGCTGCTTTCTCATCCTTGTGGGATGGAGAGGGAAATCCCCATCCAGGACGAGATTCCAGGCAGGAGCGGCAGTCCCAGGCACAGGAGATCCATGAAAGCAGCTCCTTCCAGGCAGCTCCGAGATCCCAGCTGGAACAGAGGCCACATGGAGAAGGCCTTTAGGCCTCTGTTGCAGGAAATCCATAAATCCCTGTGCGCTCAAAAAGCAGGAGCTGGTTCTGCCAGCAGGATGGGAAGCATCCTCGGGACGGCCATTCCAGGAGCATCCCCAAACCAGGAGGTGGAGCAGAGCTGGGGCTGAAGGGGCACAAGGTGGGAGCCTCAGCAGCTCCTGCCACGCAGTGCCAGGATCACTCCTCCGGCACCAAAACAAGCGGAATTCCCAGATCCCTGGCTCTTCCCATTCCAGTTTCCCAGGATTTCCACCCATCTGAGGGAGAGGCAGGGCTGGCCGTTGTAGCAGAGCACCATCCCAGAGAACTGGCCCTGCTTGGTTTTCCAGCGCCTCCAACCATTCCCACATTCCTCTCCTGGGAGCTCTCCAGTGGTGCCCATCCCTGGAATACACCAAGATCCAATGTTTTATCCTCAGCAATCTCCAGCTTCCAGAAACAGCTGCACGCTGTAACTCATCCCAGGAGTTTTCCACCCAAAAAAGGGATGTGGCCTCGTGCAACAGCAGCACTCCATTCCCAGGATGTCGATGGGAATCCCAGCCCTGGGATAGCCCAGGGGACAGCACAGCCCCACCACGAGCGAGGCAGCAGCACCCAGAGGAGAAGAATCAGCACCCGGAGCGGCTCCAGCGGAGCAGAAAACTGGGATTTCTTCCTGGTTTTTAGGCTGCCAACAGATAAATCCATCCAYGGGCTCGGTGAGCTGCAGGAATGGCCCCGCACAGGATGTGGGAACTAAGGCTGGGACACAACACCCCTGGTGGCCCAACACAACATCTCAGGGTGGTTTTGGTTTTCTCCCCTCTGGCAGCGGGAAGCGGAGAGCAGAATCCGTGTGGGATGTCCTGAAGCCTCGTCCCTGTGTCCCTGGGGCAGCCAAGATCCCAAAGCAGGGCTGCAGAGCTCCATCCGTATCCCAGCTGGATCATTCCCACGGCAAGGAGAGGAGGATGAGCCAAGGAGCAGATCCCGGGGTGGTGCTGGGAATTCCCAGGTTCCCTCTTCACCGTCGCTCCACGTGTTGGTGTCAGCTGCTGCACATCCCTCGGGAATAACATCCTGGAGACTCCACGGAGGGGGACAAACCCCAGCTGGCACTCGGTGGCGCAGAGATCCTGTTTGCTCCGAGTGTCCCCTGCTGGAAAGGCCCCTTCCCTTCCCTCCCATCCCTGTCCCAGCCCTGTGTTTAAACACCACCGGCTGAGGGTTTGCCGCAGCATTCCAGGGATGGGGAGGCTCCTTGGGAACCCCAAATCCCCCTGCACAGGGACCCAGGTCCTGGCGGGCAGGTGACACACACAGAGCAAGGATTTGGAGCAGCATTCCAGGATCACGGACCCTCCTGGAGTGACTGAGCCCATCCACACCTCAGATCCCTCAGGATGCTGCTCTGGGGCTCCCACAGAATTCCAGCRTCAACCGGGCTCCTCAGGGAGTGATGTCCCCGATATCCCAGGACAACGGGAGGCTGTGGATGACAGTCCTGCAAACTCAGCCCGGGGTGACTCCGGCAGCGGCCTCGGAGCCGTCGCTCCTGGGGTCCCTCAGTGGTGCCAGACAGGGATGGGGAGATGGGAGGAGGTTCCAAATTTGGGAGGAAGGCTGGCAAGGAGTGTCTGGTGGCGGAGTGGCTTTAATTGGATTATGTCCATCACACTCCGTGCCTTTGTTCCCGATTTAATGGTTCAGCACTTCAGTTCAGCGCCGGCGTTAAATTTAGTGACGGAGTTTAATCATTTCCAGGGAAATCATTTCCAGGGCTACAACCAAATCAAGGCTCCATTTCAGCCGAGCCTCGAGCGCGGGAGCTGCGAGACAATGGCCCAGATGCATAAAATTAACGGTTCTTGACCTCAAAAGGGGCAAAAAAAAGAGCTTTGCACCCTTTGGGGGGGTCTGGGTGCTGCAGCTCCTGCACCGGGGCGTTGGGGCAGGCTGGGGACAGCGGAGCCGCCCAGCGATGGCTCCCCGAGGACACCGGGACACGCCCCGGCGCGCAGCAAACCGAGCCAGGGATGCGCCCACGTGAGCAGCCCCACAAAAACAACCTGCTGAGGGCAGGGCAAAGCACCAAATCCTCTGTGCTTGGGGGCTCGGGGGCTGCAGCTGCCACCCACACCAGCTCCACGCTCCGGGATGAGCCCGGAGCCGTCTCTACGAGCCACAGGAGGCCACGGAACCACCATCACCTCCTGCCAGCGGCAACCCTGCAGTAACAACCCACAGGGTGCACAGAGGGGAGGAAAAAACACCAAATCCTTTGGGTTTTGTGCCTTTGCAGGCACCAGAGCAGGTGCAGGAGCACAAATCCTCCACCCAAACCAGCTCCACGCTCCGGGATGAGCCTGGAACCGTCTCTACAAGCCATGGAACCACCATCACCTCCTGCCAGCAGCAACCCTGCAATAACAACCCACTCTGTGCACAGAGGGGAGGAAAAAACACCAAATCCTCAGGATTTTCTGCTCTGGGAAGCTCTGGAGCAGGTGCAGGAGCACGGAACCACCACCCAAACCAGCTCCACACCTCTGGGCTGAGCTCTGCCCTCCTGGACAAGCCACGGAAGGCCATGGGATCACTGATCAGCTGCTGCCAGCACCGTGTCCCTCCCTGCCCAGCCACCCCGGGAGGAGACGCCCGTGATTCCCGCTGGAAGTTTGTCAGGGAAGCGATTAAACAGCTGGGCTGGCTGCTTAATGACAGCAGGGCCTCGCCGTGATCCAGGGAAGCAATTACCTCGGGAATGGGGGTCGCGGGCCTCGCTCATCCCCCTTAATTGAATTCCAATATCTGCTCCAGCTGCCCGGGCTCTGGGCTGCCGCTTCCAGCAGCTCTATCCCTGTTCAAGCCCACCTGGAATGGCTGAGGAGCAGCAGGAAGCTGGGCATGGCAGGGTGCAGTGCCACCCCAAAACCCAGCTCCCATTCCTGCAGCACTTCCCAAGTGCCACCGACCCCGCCGCGAGGCATCCGGTGCTTCCTCATTCCCAAAGGCTGCAGGAGCCCGGAGCACGGTCCCACACTTGGTGGCACCCATAAACACAGGAAAATGGATGGAAAAACAAGTTAAACGCAGAGAATTACAAAGATCCTTGAAGCTTAAGAAGTGCAAATAGTTATTAAAAAATGAAAGTAATTATAAATGAGTATTTTCTGGGAAACAAAGGCAGAGGAGCTCTGGAGCCACCTGCCCAGGACGTGGATTGGGAATTCCGATGTCCCGGGGTTCGCTGCGGGACCGAGACAGTGACAGCAATTAAAGGAATAATTAAAGCTGTTAATTTTCCGTCAGAACCCCTCAGTCTGTGCGGGAAAGGGACAATGCATGGAACAACAACTCTGCCAAGGGCACAGCACATTCCACACCAACAGCCCGGCAGAGACGAGCCTGGCCTCAGGGGCGGCGGGAGGCTCCCATCCCAAATCTCCCCAGCCCCACGGGGAACATCCAATTGGAATCCCGGAGCTGCCAGGGAGGCGGCAGCTCCCAGCCCCGTCCTGCTGGGTGCCGGATTTGGGGCCGTGGATTTGGGGCCGTTTCGGGGTTTTGGGACAGGCAGGAGCTGCGGGGTTGGGGCAGTTTTGGTGTTTTGGGATGGCCGGGGACCGGGAGCCGCCCTCTTTGCCCTCCTGAGCGCAGGGTTGCCTCTGGATATGGTAAATGATAGGAATAAAAGGGGAATACACACGGTGAGAGGCAGATTGGGAAGTCCACGTACCCCGATGATAGCATTCAACTCCGTCATTGTCACTTGCTTGGCACGCTCAACAGCCTGGGCCACCTGCTGTTGGTGCTGCGGGGACAGAGGGGCCAGGTCAGCCACAGGACACCCCCCAGACATGGTCCCCCGTCTTTTGGGCCCTATTTTGCCTATTTTTCACGATTTTTTTGCCCTATTTTGGCTGCAGCAGCCCGGGGGCACCTCCCGGCTCTGTGGGGCGAGGCAGCAGCTCCTCTGGGAAAAGGGGGAGCCCCTCGCAGCCTTTTGGGCTCAGTGCAGCCCCCCAGGTGAGCAGAGCCCCTGCAGAGCCCAGCTCCACCCATCCCAAGGGTTTTCCAGCACACAGGCAGGATTTAAACCCCATTCCTCACACCCCCAGAGACCCCAAAGGGACTCAGTGCTGCCTGCAAGGAGAAAACCCCGGGAGGAGCTGCATCCCCTCAAAGAGGGTGTGGAAAAGTCCTTACCTCTTGTGACAGAAAAGKCATGATCTGGGCTAAAATCGTGTTCAGTCTTTTAGCAATTTCTGTCTGGAAAAAGGGAAGAAGAAAAAGCAACGGTCAGCACCCAGCAGCCTCCCACGGACGGGATAGCACGAGGCTTCCTGGCAGCAGCACTGGCCCCTCCTGTCCCATCCCACAGAGCCCCTCCTGTGCATCCCCTCCCTGTCCCATCCCACAGATCCCCTCCTGTGCATCCCCTCTCCCTGTCCCATCCCACAGATCCCCTCCTGTGCATCCCCTCTCCCTGTCCCATCCCACAGATCCCCTCCTGTGCATCCCCTCTCCCTGTCCAATCCCACAGATCCCTTTCTGTGCATCCCCTCCCTGTCCCATCCCACAGATCCCCTCCTGTGCATCTCCTCTCCCTGTCCCTTCCCAGCCCCACAGGTGGAAGCAGCAGCTCCCAGCAGAGGCACTGGAAGCCCCCTCAAGCTCTCCGGCACAGGGACACATCCCCGCTTCCCCRGGACACTTCTGTCCCCTTCCCACCACGGGATGAGTGTCCTGGACCAGCCCTGGCAGCGTCCCCACACCAGCCGGGACTTCAAGAAAATGGAGCCAGGCACAGCTCCTCATCCTGGGAGCAGCTGCTGCTCTCCGGAGAGGCTGGATCCCAGGAAATCCAGGATTTGGTGGCCCTCTCCATCTCCACCAGTGCTGTGGTGGGTGTTCGATTTCTCCAAAAGAAACCTTGGCAAAGCCAAAGCCACCTGCCCCGTGCAGGGAGTCTGCTCCACTCCCTCCCCACGGGTGGCATTCCCTCTGCCACATCCCGCTCTGGAAACAACCTGGATCCACCAGGATGCCAGCCAGCTGCACTCTGTGGGAACAACTCCCTGGGGACAACACACTTTCCTGCAGGGATGACCTGGAGAGGTGCCGTCCCTGCACACCTCAGGGACACTCCCGGCAGGATGGCCGTGCCCCCATGTCCTGCTCCAGGGATGCTCCCGGCGGGATGGCCGTGTCCCGGCTCCCAGGGGTTAATTCCGGCTGCTCCTGGCCGAGGCAGCTGTGAAAACAGCTCCGGCTCCAAGTCAAACACGGCCAAGCGGCCGCAAGGATCCAGCGCCACAACAATGGCCGGAGCCGAGCGCTGGCACGGAATCAAACGCCCCGAAATTCCTTCCGCCAGCCCCAGCAGCTCGTTATCAATAACACAAGTGATTAACCGGGAGAGCTCCGGCCTCCTGCTGGCAAGGAGCCTCCTTCCCTGGGACAGCCACAGCCACCCCCTGCTCCCAGAGCCCCCCATGCTCCCCAAATCACCCCAAATCCGTCCTGATCCCACAGCAAATGGGGCTCGATCCGGCCTCCTGCTGGCAAGGAGCCTCCTTCCCGAGACAGCCACAGCCACCCCCTGCTCCCAAACCCCCCCGTGCTCTCCAAATCACCCCAAATCCACCCCGAGGCTTCACCCTCCTGACCCCACAGCTCAGCCTCCCGGGACAGGTCCTACAGCACCTCTGGGTTTTAAGCCCAGCCAACCCAGGCTCCACCTGCTCTCAAGGAAAACCCCCAAATATCCCAATTTGGAGGAAAATTCCCAACGGACACAGCACACCTTGCTGTGAGGAGCTGGGGATGGCTGGGACACGCTGCTCTTGCTACAGGAACAACCCCAATGAGCACAACCAGCATTCCCATGTCACCATAAGCGTCACCATAAGCAGGGAGACACCGGGAAAAGCCTGATCTCCCCCAGCCTGGAGTCACCCCCATGCAGGGAACCACCCCACAGACCCCAGAGCTCCGGGCTCTGCTCCAAGGGGTCCCCACAGAGCTCCCCAGGGGCTGCAAAGCCCTGGGAATATTCCTGGCCATCCTCTTCTCCAGAAGCACTCCCGGTGATTGGGTTACACCTGATGCTTTTCTTAGCAATTCCAGAGGCAAGGAACGTGCTGGCACACTGTGCCAAGGCAGGAACGGCTGGAAGTGACCATGGCTTGGACTCAGGCACCCGGGCCACAGCCACCAAGTCACTGGGATCGTCATGGCCCTGAGCGTGAGGATGCGTGGATCCAGCAGGCAGCTGGGGGATCATGGAATCCTGGAATGGTTCAGTTGGAAGCAACTTCACAGCTCGTCCAGTTCCACTCCCTGCACCTTCCAGGAGCCCAGGGTGCTCCAGCCTGGCTTTGGACGCTTCCAGGAATGGGGCAGTCACAGCAGTCAGTGTCCCACCGCCCTCCCAGGGAAGGACTCCTTCCCAGTATCCCGCCTATCCCTGCCCTCTGGCAGTGGGAAGCCATTCCCTGTATCCTATCGCTGCAGTGACACTTCGCTATCGTGACCCTCGTCCCCAGGGCCAGGCTCTGGCCAGCACAAGGCTTTCAGCACCCAACACTCACACAACACCCGACAGCTCCTCTGTTCCCACAAAACCGGGCCGGGAGCTCCGAGTGCCGAATCCAAGCTCAGCGCCGGGGCCGGAGCAGCCGGGCTGGCACCGYGTGTGCCATCGGCCGCCCACGGTGCCACCGCCGTGCCCAGCCACAGGAAAAGCTCCTTCCAGGCTTTTTGGCACTGGCACTTCRATCAGATTATATTTAGGTCCAGCTCCATTAAAGATTTATTTCTCCAGCTCCAGCCATTGGATTCGGGACGCAGCAAGCGCGGCCGCGGCCCTGGGAGCGCTGCCCGGCCAGCTCCCAGGTTCTAGAACAAATCCGATCCGTGTTTGAGGGGAAAACAGCGGTGCCAGCACCAGCTTCCCTCGGCTGCACCCTGGGAAAAACGCAGCATCCAGCCAGGCTGGTTCCATGGAGCAGGAAGGGAAGGAGCTGGGTTTTCCCCGGACAGCCCTGACTGACAACACATGTGACGCTTCCACCTTTAAATCCAAAACTTCCAAACAAGATGGGAAGCCAAACTCCCCGTTCCACACAGAAAGAGCCTTCCCACGTGGGATCCGGCGAGCACAGAGATATTGGATGTCCAAAATATTATGTTTACAACCGTGAGGTTTCCTGTGAACACGAGATTCAATCGTCTTTAAATATTTGCTCACTTTCCCTTTTCCCATTCCCCGGCACATTAAACTCCAGTTGTCCCCATTAAAACTTTAACCGGGAGGGAAAGAGATCCTCTGGAACGCTGGGAACAGGGGAGGGCTCCATGCCCGAAACCTTCCCCTTCACAGGGCTCATTCATCACCTCACCCAGAGCCACGGAGCCCCCGAGCTGCTCCTGCCAAGGAAAGCCTCCATTCCCACCGCGGGTTGCCATGGCAATGCCGGGCTCCGCATCCCCTTCCGCTGCCCTGCATCTTCCCTGGACCAGGGCGGGTAAAACGCCCTGAGGGGGGCTCAGGGAGAGGCTCCCACCCACCCCAACACCCCTGGGAGCCAATCCTGGGGGTCTCCTCCCAGCACAGGGGTGCTGATGGTTGTTAAAAAGGGCAAGGAGTCGGGGGAACCTGAAATCCCAACTAATCCCCCCTCACTCCGTGCCCCTGCCAAGAATCCRCCCTGCTCCCTGCCCACAACCTCCCGGGTGGGGTTTCAGCGGCGCGGAGGGCGAAACCAGAGAAAACATCTGCACCGGTGATAAATCAACACTGGGACCACTTGGCCCCGGCCGAGGCTCCTGTCACCTGCTCTTAAAATGGCCAGAGCCACCAGCAGCATCCCAAGCACTTGAGGACACAGGGAGCTGCTCCTGGCACCCGTCGGGAGCCGGGATGGGCTCGGAGCGGCGGCGGCTCGGTGTTAAATAGCTGGAGCTGGCTGTGCCCAGCAGCTTCGGCTCCCTGCACTCCCATCTCTACACCTGGACGGGCCAGAGGGAATTTAAAAATAACCCCCTGGATGTCAGTCACGGGAGAGGCAGAGCAGCCTTAAAATGACCCAAAGTCTGGGAGTGCAGAGCTCCAGGCTGGATCCAGGGGGTGGGGGCACAGCCCCGGACAGGGCTCTGGGCAGTGCCAAATTGTCTCAGCTTTGGATGCCCATGAGGCAAATGGGGACTGCAGGGATGTCCCAGCCCCGGGGTGACCCCCCCAGGCTGATCCCAGCACCCCTGCATGGCACAGGACTGGACACAGACCCCTCCCGGGCTCCCTGTTCCCRGGAGGATGGAGCTGCCTGCAGCAACCGGCCCCAAAGGCATCGCTCTGCCAGGAGCATCCCAAAAACCCAGCACAGGCACCACAAAACACCTTGCACAGGGCACCCCCCCAAGACGCTGCACACAGCGCCCCAAACACCCTGCAGAGAACACCCCAAACGCCCTGCACACGTCACACACCCCTCAATCCGTCCCCCAAACGGAACGGATTCTCCGTGGGGAAGGGAATCCCACCAGGCCACGGCAGGTGGAGCCTCAGAACGGATTTTGGACCTCATCAGCCCCAAGCCCAGCCTGCCCTCGCCCCTGGATTTATGCAGCGGGATGAATGAYGGAGAGAAGGTGCTGAACATGGAGCACTGCCCTTCCTCCTCCTGGAAAACGCCCCAAAACATCCGCATTTCTATCCTTAACTCCAGCAATCTCCAGAGGTGGAAGGGAACACCAGGATTATCAAAGGCCTTGCAGACACCCCACCAATCCCACCTTGTGCTCAGAGCGTTGTCCAAAYGCTCCTGGAGCTCAGGCAGCCTTGGGAACGTGACCATTCCCGGGGGAAGCACAAATACATCTCTACACACACACACTGCATCCCTACACCCCTGGRAGTGGCGTTGGTGGGGCTGCCAAAGGTGAAGGGAGCCCCATCCATGGGATGCAGGAACACGGCACCAGCGCCATCCCACAGCTCCCACTCGCGAGGCCCCAGATCCCTCCTCTTCTCCCAAGCACAGCTCCCTCCTCACACACCCCGCAGGGATTTTCATAAGGGTCCGCACCCCACAGCCCCCTCCGGGGGCTCCAGATCGCCCCCAAACCCTCCTCCCTGGCGGAGGAGGAGGAGTAAATCACACGAGGCGTGAAGCACCAGCAGCATTTGTTGAAACCAGGATATTGTCTCTTTAAGCACATGAAAATCAGGCCCTTGAGCAGTGTGGTTCTCACTCGGGCGCACAATTATGGGTACTTTCAGCTGTCTACCACTATTTCAAGTGCTCTCTCCAAGCGGGCTGTCAATGGCATGTTGAAAGCTATTTGTGGCTGCTATCGTTATTAGCAAAGTGGAGAGCCTGGCTGATGAGAATTAAATTCAGGGCGGGGGTGTGGAGGGGCAGGACACAACCCCTCATTAGGGAATTACCACCGGCAACGGGGTACAGCTCGCCGAGACCCCCAAAACACAGCCAGGACCCCCCTGAATCCAGAATTCCCTTCTGCCTTGGGAGGCCTGAGAGCACAGCTCACAAATTACTCGGCTTGTGAAGTATTTAGCAAATTATTACCTGGCACTCCTTGCTAACGAGCACGACAGAAAGGATATTGTGTTCCCAGAATATTCTAGAAACACACAGGGAAAAAAAAGCTGCCTCTCCTCCCTGGAAGTGTTGGGGGCTTTAGGTTTGTTCCAAGCATTAGGCAGGAAAACAAGAAGTGCTTCTGTGGAGAGTTCTCAGCCATAACAAGAAATCAAAGGCAGCACAAAGGTTCTGTCCTCCGAGGTGTCCCGTTTCCCCACGCAAAATGAGTTTTCCTTTTGGAATGGTTATTGCTCTCGGCGATTATCCACGGAGATCTGCACAGAAACAATGCGCGGCCGACAGGGGAAGCAAAGTTTCTTTTGGAAAAATCAATTACCCGAACAAAAAAAAAAGAAAAAAAAAAAAAAGAAAAAAAAAAGTTTTGCCGAGGTTTCAAAAGAAAACTCCTGATTGGAGTCGGGTTTAGGAAGGCTGAGCCCGGGGAAGGAGTTGAGTTCAGCAGGAAGACTGAAGTAAGGAGCGATTCACTGCAACCGACTGGGGAGTCACTTCCTAAATATTTCCTTGCATATGGAGTTGTTTATGAAACTCCATTTTTTTTCCTAACGAGAAACAAAACAAGAAGAAAGGAGAGGGGGGGAAGGCAAAAAAAAACCCCAACCCCACACGCAGCCACATATGCACACACTTAATATTCAGCGTGGAAGAGATAATCTGTTATATAAGCCCACAGACAGACAATCCCCTTTTGCTTAAAGATGAAGTATCCATCAATGTTTGTCTGGAGCAGATGTAATCACAAGCAGTCAAGTCTGGAGGGCAGGACACTGCATGAATAATTCAAGCACTTCAGTCTACTTGATTGTGTGCAGATAAACACAAGTCAACCGCTAAACAGGTCAGCTGATAAACTTGTTTGTTCAGGACCAGCCACCCTCAGCCAGATGCCGGCAGGACCACGCCGCAATTAGCGGGATGCCTTGCGGGATGCCTGGCGGGGGGATGCTGCGCCAGGGATGCCTTTCAGGGGATGCTGCGGCCCCAAAGAGGGGGAAAGCCCTCCCCGGGCGCCCGCTGCGGTCCGGCGCTCCCCGCCCGCCGCTCCCGCTCGCCCCATTTTCGCCTGGAAGCGCAGCCAGGGCTGCTTTGTTTGCTCCACGTTGCTGTCAATTAAAGAACGAGACAGCTCCAGCTTCCCCCAAGTTCCCGGCAGCGGGCACGCAGCAGATGTCACCGGGAAGGGCCCGGGCAGGCGCGGGATGCTGCTGGAATCACCCGCACAGCACCGAGCACAGGGACCGCGCTGGGCCGCCTGGGCTGCCGGCAGCGGGAAAGACCAGGACGGGGAGGGACCGAACCAAACGGGGAATTCTGAGGCTCCTCAGTCACCCCCGAGACTCCCACGGCACACGGAGGACGGGGCTGCTCCATCCACACCTCCCAAAGCCCGCCGATCCCTCGGGATGCACCCAGGGGCCGGCGGAACAACGCTCAGCACCTCTTGGGAACGGCAGCTTCCAGCAAGGAAACAAACCCAACATCCCGGGGCGCTGCTCCAGCATCTCCCAGCACCGAGCGGAGCCGTCCTACACCGAGCGACCAGGTCGGAAGAGGGTGCGGAGAGGAGACCCTCTGCCCCGAGAGCCCGTGCTCAGGTCACTCCAGCCCCTCCAGGCCACTCCAGAGCCCCCCAGGCATTGCCGAGGCGGCCGCAGGCTCCGTGTCCCTCTGGACACCCCAAACCCGTCCCCTCCTCGCCGGAGGACGCCCCGGGCCTACCCCACAATCCCGAATTTGGGGGTGTTCCCGAGCACCCCAGGACAAACCTGGCCAAGGTTCCCCCAGCTCGGGGGTCCCGGCAGCCCCCGCACAGGGACACCTGGGCCGGGCAGCGGCCCCGGCGCGGGAAGTCGGGATTATCTGCGTGGAAGGAGATATTTATAAAAAACTGACGACTAAGCAGGAATTATTTTCGTTGCCCCGTGACTACGGCGCAGAAAGGCAAAGGGAAGAAGAGAGGCGCATTCAGAGACGCTGCTTTGCATCTCATCAGCGCCCAACGAGCCTCCTCAGAGGAGGGCGATGCCGCTATTAAGCCAAACCACTTTGGAGTTGAATGGGGCTGATTTGCGAGCGGCAAAGTTGATGTCAACTTCTATCTGCCTTAAGTTCTTAATTAGAACTCCTTCTAAAACCAGTAAGCAGCAGCAGCACAAATAATCAGGTCTAATCTCAATAATAACTTTATTCCTTTAAGTTTTACCATCATGTGCGCAGCCTTTAGGCTCTTTACCGATAATCTTATCAAGGTAGCACACCACATTCTGCTGGGGCCTTCTCTATTTTTTCCTTCAGGCAAGTTACATATTAGAGGAGACTAGAAGGGAAGGGAACAAAAAAAAAAAAAAAAAACAACAACCCAACCAGCCCCAAACATTGCTTCATTTCCCAGATGCAAAGACAACTCCGTGACATTGAGCAACACACGGTGAGCTCTGGGAGCCCTGGAGATAATTCCCTGCTCGGTCTCACGCTCCGGCAGGGCCAGGAGCAGGAGATGACCTTACAAACAGCCCTGTTGTACCCACAACACGACCAGAGGCGAACGCAGCACATATCAGTGTTTTCCAAGCCTTGGGAACGCGCTATTCCAGGTATTGACCTCCCAGCACGGGAGGCGAGGCTGTTCTCACCTCTCTGCATAAACACTCTGCCTAAAACCGAAATTCCTCATGAATATCGACAAAATAAGCCCACCAAGCGCCATCAACCTGCGGCTGCCAATTTAACAGCCGGGCTACGGGATCCCACCTGGAGTCACATCCCTGCCTCCAGCACTTATTCCCTATTTAGTGCAATCAGGGCCGATTTTACCTCAGGTGGAGGAAAAGGGCAACAGGAGATCAATTCAATCACAACTTCCCCCCTCGAAATTACTCACCTGTTTGTGCATCTCAATATTCAAACCGTACGACATTTCGTAGTACTGGGGAAGGAACAAAAAAAAAAAAATAGAAATAAATTCAATTAAACCCGAGAGTCAAGGAGAATTTGAATTCAACTCACAGAAGGTATTTGCATAAGGTCATTACCAAAAAGCATCCTGGGCAAAACTGGGCTTAAAGCACGGGTAGCCAAGGAAATTACACCTTATAATAAGCAGATGTTTATGGGTTTAACTGGCAGGCACTTAACGAGGGGACACTCCTTTTGACTCCTGTTTTCTCCTCCTAAGCTACTTAGAAAAACAAAGAGGCGCAGAGCTGGGTGACAGGCGTCTGCTCAGCCCTGGCAGAACAGGTACAGCCCGGAGTCTGGCCAAAAATCCAGCTTCTCACCGGGGGGGGGAGGGATTCGCTTCCCCCCCCCCGGGACCAGGGGAGCTGCTGGGAGCCCAGGGAGCCGCCGGGAAAGGGGGTGCTGGATCCTGCTCAACCCATCAGAAACCCAAACGAGCCCACCCGGGGGGCCCGCGATGCAAATTTAGCTAAAAAAAAGAGCGTTTTGAGGCAACAAAACTGTCCATTTCCCTCGGGAAGGATGAGCGGGGGGGCGGGGGGAGCTGGGATGGCTCCCGGGTGGCCTCGGGGGCAGCAAGGGGGGGACCCCCACCGGCACCAGGGACCTCCCCCCCGAGCCCAGGGTCGCCGCTCCAGCCCCCCACCGACCCCCCAGCGGCTGCAGGAGCGCTCCAAAGGGGTTAACAGGAAACTTGGGATCGCGCTTCCAGCCGTCTGGGGCCCGGAGCGCCTGGCACCGCCGCCCCCCCGCCCCGGGGGTCCCCGGGCAGGCAGTGCCCGTGCCGGGGGGGGTGTCCCCCGGTCCCCCCCGTTCGCAGGCTCGCAGCTAATGACATTTGCAGGCTGATCCGAAATCTGATTAAAGTCTCTCACCATAACGTAATGGCGCTGCATTTCGGTCTTCTCGTTCGCCAGCTTGTCATACTCCACTTTGAGGCTGGGGGGGAGAGCGCACGGTGAGACCCCGGAGAAATGGGGGGCTCGGGGCGGGAGGGGGCGGCCGGGGGTCTCCCCGGGCTCACCTGTGGTACTGGGCCTGCAGGAACTGGAACTCGTCCTTGATCCGGTCGCAGGACTCGGCCACGGTGAATTTGAAGCCCGGTTGGCCCGGCTGGTGCGGAGCCTGCGGGAAGCGGCCGCGGGGGGTTACCGGGGGGGGCACCGGGGGGCGAGGGGGGGGCGGGAGGGGGGGGCACCGGGGGAGACGGAGGGAGGGGGCGGGGGGGGTGCGGGCTGGGGATCGGGAGGGGGTACCGGGACTCACCGGGTGCCGGCCCTGGGGGTACATGGCCGGGCTGGGGCGCGGTCACTGGAAGCAGCCGCGCCGAGCCTCGCTACGGCGATCGCGACGTGCGGAGCTGCCGCTGCTGCCCGCCGGCCTCGGAGCGCTCCCGGAGAGGCCGAGAACTGAACAAAGGGACGAGAGGAAAGTCCGTGCGGGGGGCGGAGGAGGGAGGGCGGAGGGGGTGGGGGGGGGGGAGCGGGCCCGGCCGGTTCCCCCCCGCACATTCCGCCGCGCTCCGCGGGCCTCCGCTTCCTCACCCCCCCCTCCTTCCGGCACTCGCTGGCGGAAAAAAAAAAAAAAAAAAGAAAAATCACCCCCCCCCCCCAAAAAAAAGAAAAAAAAATAGATCAAAAAGCCACAGCGACAACAACAACAACGCGGCGGCGGGAGGAGGGTCCCGCGGTATTCCTGCGGCCGGGAGAAGGGGAAGCAAAGCCAGGAACTAACGCCGGAGCACGACGGCCATGGAGGAGAGGAGGAGGGGGAGGAAGGCCGTACACATCCGACTTCCCGGGCGCCGCGGACATGCGAGGTGCGAGCGGGTCCCCCGCCCGGGGGCGGCCGTTCAGCTGCGTCCAGCCGGGATCGCCGTAACTCCGGGAGCCATCGCGGAGCGGGCGCGGAGCGGGGCAGCGGCGCCCGAGCACGCGGTGCCGCCACAGCGCCCGGGCGGAGCGGGGCGGCGGGCGGGGGACAAAACCCGGGCGGCCTCTCCGCCGCCAGCCAATGGCGGAGCGCCGCGCCCACGTGGGGCCGCCGGCGGCGCGCGCTGATTGGGCGGCGTCTGCGTGACGTCACAATGGCAGCTTGTGCCTGACGGAGGGGTGGCCGCGAGCCACGCCCACCCCGGGCCCCGCCCCGCGCCGGCCCCGCCCCGCCCCGCGCCCCCCGGCCCGGCCGTGACTCGGGCCCGGCGCTGCCGTAACCCCGCTCCGGCGGCCCGGTTTGGGCTGTAAAACAAACACAAGCGCTTTGTCACCGTAACGCCTCCGCTCCGCGGGCCGCCGCACCGAGAAAACGCTCGGTACGAGCCCCCCGCACCGGCGGGCGGCGACAAGGCCGCCCTGCCTCCCCCGGCGGCCGCGCGGCCCCTTTGATGTGTCGTGAGGGCCGCGCTGCTCCCCCTCCGCGCCTCCCCTCACGCCTGAGGGGGTTTAACGAGGAACACGGGTAATGGCGTTAACGTCAGGCCCTCCCGCCGCGCCCGGGGGACACCTGGCTGCGCCCCCGAGGGGGACCCCGCGCCCGCCGCAGCGGAGCGGGAGCAACCCCGGTCCCGGCGGGCCGGAGGCAGCGGGGCCGGGGCAGCCGCGGCCCCACGGGCGGGCCGGGCCCGGCCCAGCGCACAAAATGGCCGCTCGCCCGCGCGTCAGACGGAGCCTCCGCCCCACGTGGGGCCGCGCGCCGCTCACCGCCCATCCGCCAATCACGGCGCGGAGCGGGCCGCCGCGCCAACGCTATTGGCGGGGGGGAGCGGCGCTGTCAATCAAAGCCACGCGGGGCCGCCGGCGCGCAGCCCCCGCCCGCCGCCCGCCCGCCATGGCGGCGTAATTAGCCCGGGCCGGCGCTTCCTCCAGCTCAAACAATCTGTCACCGCCGAGCCGGGCGGGCCGCGGCACCGCCGCGATCTCTGCGGCAACGCCGAGGCTCGGGGCTTTCTCGACAAGAATGAAGCGCCGCAGCTTAAATAATAAACAAGGGGCAAAACGCCTCGAAATCCCGCCCCTCTCCTCGTTCCCCGGCGTGGGGGGTGCGAGCGCCCCGCTGACCCCCGGGGTGCGGGATGGGGGTGCCCCGGCCCCCCCGCCCGCCGCTAATTGGGCGCGTTCCGGTTGTTGACGTGACGAGCGCTGTCAGCGCCCGGCGCTGCCCATTGGCTGCCGCCGCCGGGCCCCGCCCCTGCCCCACGTGGGGGCCGCCCGGCGCGGCCGGAGCGCCGCAAAACCCGGTGCGGATAGAGCGCGGAGCGGAGTCACCCACCGCGGGGCCGCTGCCCCCGCGCCCTTCCCGCCTCCTCCGCCATTCCCAGTTCTTCCTAATTCCCTGATTCTGCCTCGTTTCGGCTTTTTTTTTTTGTTTTTTTTCTCTGTCGAAGCGGCAGCTCTTTGCAAAGCCCCTGCATTGTATGGGGAACATTGGGGGAAGTTGGGGGATCCATTGGGGTATCCGCACTGGGATGGACATTGGGTGCCCATAGAGGTGCCCATCGGGGCATCCATCCCTTGGGATATCCTTTGGAGCACCCATCGGGATGTCCATTGGGTGCCCATAGAGGTGCCCGTCGGGGCATCCATCCCTTGGGATATCCATTGGAGCAGCCATCAGGATGTCTACTGGAGTCCTCCTGGGGTGCCCATCGAGTGACCCATCGTGGGTGCCCATCAGGGTGCAAAGCCCCCCCGGCAGGCAGATCCTGGGAGAGGGTGTGGGATAACCTGGGAGCACAGCTCTCCACAGCACACGGAGCAGGAGCAGCTCCTGGAACCGCCAACGCCGGAGAAACAGTGAAAATTAATGTGAAGGAGCAATGCTGGAAATATCCGCGGTGAAAGCGGTCCTTATTTCTCCTGCACAGTGCTCTCTCTGGCAGCTCCTGCTGCCGAGGGCAGCCAAGGTGACAGAGATTTAGTGGAGGAACGTGCCCGGAGCTCCCGGTGTCCCACACTCCCATCGGTCCCAGGAGRTCCCAAAGCAAAGGGAACAGCACCTGGAAATCCTCCCCTTGGGGAGGGACTAGGGAGTGGGACACGCTGCCCTTCCTCAGCACTCTGCCCTTCTTCCCACCTCATCCTGGGCTCATTCTCGGCAGGAAAGAGGGGATTGTCCCCTTTGCCCCCGCAGGTGAGGCCCCACCTGCAGAGCTGCTCTGAGGGCTGGAGCCCCTCTGCTCTGGAGCCAGGCTGGGAGAGCTGGGAATGTTCACCTGGAGAAGGGAAGGATCCAGGGAATCCTCAGGGCCCCTTGCAGGGCCTAAAGGGGCTCTGGGAGAGCTGGAGAGGGACTGGGGACAAGGGATGGAGGGACAGGACACAGGGAATGGCTTCCGACTGACAGAAACAGGGATAGATGGATATGGGGAAGGAATTGTTCCCTGGGAGGGTGGGGAGGCCCTGGCACAGGGTGCCCAGAGAAGCTGTGRCTGCCCCTGGATCTCTGGAAGTGTCCAAGGCCAGGCTGGAGCAGCCTGGGACAGTGAAGGTGTCCCTGCCCGTGGCAGGGGTGGAATGGGATGGGCTTTAAGGTCCCTTCCAAACAGCTCCAGGATTCAACGATTCCGTACAATCCTCCTGTACCCACTGACCTGGAAAAGTGGGAAAAGGGGGCGATTCCCGTGGTGGGGCTGAGCCGGACTCTCTGTCCCAGGGACTTTCCGGGGCCAGACTCAGGGGACGTGAGGCCGTGGGGAGAGGAACAGAAAGCGGCGATTTTGCACAGAAAATTCACTTTATTGCTCAAAATAGAAGCCATTAGCTGGGCTGTGCCCCTCCCCCTGTGGTACTTATGGACAAATTCTGATTTTTACTTAATGGTTTCCCTGAAAAGGTTGTAATTTTCTTCCCATTCCCATCGAGCCGCAGCTCCAGCGCTGTTGTGGTGAACTCCAGCGGCCGAGGATGGCTCCCGTTAATTGATATTCCTCATGCTGGGACCGCGCTGAAAGAGGAGATGTTTTATTTTAGCTTATTAAAACTCACCTGGTTGGGGGAAAAAAAGGAATCAAAAGAACGATTAGGGGTGAAAGGAAACGTTCTGGTTCATATTGATTTAAGATCTGCTTAAATTGATATTTGCACATCCCAATTAGAAACCCGTGATCTTTTCCCAGAACTTATTTTTCTTTTTCTGAGTCGGGTTTTCTCTTTCTGAAGGATCTCAGGAAAAGCCTCAGTGGGAGCAGCCGCTGGCTCCTCTCCCAGCTGGCCACGAGGTGCCTTTGTCACCGTGAGCGGGGACATCCATCGTGTCCCGCCTCCCCATGAGGGTGGAAACGCCACCCGGTGAGGATGAGGATGGGGATGAGGGCTTTGGGGACACTCAGTGGCACTCAGCATCACCATTGTGGTGCCTTGCCAAGAGCAGCTTCCCATGGGATCGTGTCCCCACGGAGAGCGGGAGGCATTGGGGGTTTTCGGGACGATGCGGCGATCCTTCCCTCGGGATGTCGCGGCTCCAAGGACGGCTCTGCCCCGACGTGCCCAGTTCCTGGTGCCCTGTGAGGTGGCACGGCCGGGAAAGGAAGCTGGAGATGTTCCTTCCCCTCCCCGCGTCCGGGGAGAAACCTCGGGCTCAGCTTGCGGGCACGGGGTGTTGTGACACTTTGTGACACCGTCCTGTCCCCAGCGGCCTTTCGGAGAAACCGTCGGAGCTGCCCTTCCCCTTCCCGTTCCCCTTCCCCTTCCCACAGCCCCTCTGCGGGAGCAGCCGCTGTCCCCGTCCTCCCGCCGCCCCTCCCTGGCACCGCCACCCCCCGGCCCCGGTGACCCCTCGGGGGCGTCCGCAGCCCCCCCGAACCCCCACGACGGAGCTGTGGGACACGAGGGAGGGAGAATCCCTCAGGATCCCTCAGGGTCTGACCATCTGCACAGCCCCAGCCACCCCCGGCCTCCCGCGGGACACAAAGCACCCCTGACAGGACCCATCTTTTCCCAAAATCTCCATCTGCCCTTCCCAGGCCGTGTCCCCGTGACTCCGGGAGGGGGCTGCGGGCACAGCGGCGATTCCCGGCCGCACACACGTGTGCTCACAGACACCGCACACACCCGCACCCACGTGTGTCCCTTGTGTCCCCTCCTCCCTCCCCGGCGCGGCCGAGCTCGCCCGGCGTGACGGGAGCGGCCCCAGAGGTGACTTTATCGCTGACAAGCCGGTCCCAGCCCCGGTCAATGGTGTGTGTTTACACTGCAGGTGACATTATCTGCCCTCCGCGCAGGGCAGGACCCTGCCTGCCAAATTCCCTTCAGCTTTCAAGTTTATCTAAACAAGGATTTCAGAGTGGGAAGGCAGCGAAGCGCTCGGGAACGAGCAGCCCCGGCGAGCCCGGATATTTGGTTTCGTGGGGAGCTGGGCTTCGTCTGCTCTTGGCAGCGAGGTTTTCCAGCCCCCCCGGCAAGAGGGGATGAGAGGATTCAGCCCTGCACCCCTCTGGCACCGGGGCTCTGTGGTGGTGGCCACCAGGATCCGCAGCCAGCAGCACCGGGAAGCACCGGGAAGCACCGGGATGGGGCTGGAGCAGCACGGCCTGGTGGGAGATGTCCCTGCTGGTGGCACGGGGCTGGATGAGACCTTTGAGGCCCCTTCGCCGCCCAGACCATTCCAAGAGCCGGTGACGTCTCCAGGCGGCTCCGGGAAGAGCGGCGGGTGCCGGTGTTGCCACAACAGGCCCCGATTGCCGCGGCCTTTCACAAGCGGAGCTCCGCTGACCTCGCCCTCAGCCGCCGATCTGCTTGAGCAACGCCAGTGCCCGGCCCAGCCCGGTGCCTCCGGCTGCTGCTGCACGGCCGGGGGGSCCTGGGGGGCAGCACCTCGGCTCGGGACCCCCCAAAACCCCGCCGAGCCCGCGGCAGGCTCCCAGCACCAAAACCGACACTTTTCTCCCGTGTGTCCCTGGATTTGGGACAGGGGGGTGAGGAGCGCCCATGGGTGCACTTGGTGCTGGGGAGAGGTAGAGCCCCAGGACCCCCCTGGCAGCAGAGGCAGCTCCAAAGAGCTGGAATTACAAAGTTCTGGCCAGGAAGTTGGGACAGCAGGAGGAGGGACCGTGCCCGGGACTCACTGTCGGGACTCACTGTCGGGACTCACTGTCGGGACTCGGCTGCAGCCCAGGTCCAAACCCAGCAGCTCCAGTCTGGGTTGGAATGACCTTAAAGCTCATCCAGTGCCACCCCTGCCATGGCAGGGACACCTCCCACTGTCCCAGGCTGCTCCAAGCCCCGTCCAGCCTGGCCTTGGACACTCCCAGGGATGAGAATGTCCAAGGATGTTAAATCCTCCGGAGGGAGGTGGGAGAGGAGGCCAGGTTTGGCTGTCCCCTTGACAGCCCCCTCCTGCCCCGCGGCTGGAGCCAGGTCACTCTGGGATCCTCACAGATGCTCCTGGATGCTCCTGGGTGCTCCTGGATGCTCCTGGATGCTCCTGGATGCTCCTGGGTGCTGCCCCGTGCCCTCCGCCCCCGGACCGCGGCCCGTGATCCCGCAGGCTCACCTGCCCTCCCTTCTCGGGGCAAACAGCTCAGCCCCGGCTTTTGCTGAGCACTGTCTAATTATAGATATTATATTGCAAATGGCTTTTGGGCCTGCTAATGGTATTACTGGTGTTATTCTTCTACTTGTTAATTATAACCAATTTGTTTGGGATGCCTTCCCAGTTTTCGGCTGTAATTGCTCTCCCCATTCCCTGATGGCTGTGACTCAGCAGAAACTCCGCAGTTTCGCTCAGGGATGAGGTTTCTCTTTGTCTCTCCTGCCAAGCGTGGCTGCAGACGCTGCCTGAGCGGCGTGGCTACTGCTCCCACCGCGCCGGTGGCCGCGGGAGGGGCCGGCAGGGATGCGGGGTGCCCAGGCCGGTACCCACGCGGGGACCACAGCAGCTCCGCGCCGCCCTGAGCGGTCGGGCTCAGGTTTGGGATGCTCTGGAGGAGCCGGATCAGGGCTGTGACCCGTGAAGCGTCCCAGGRTCCCGCCTGTGAAATCCCAGCGAGCTCCGTGCGGCCGAAGGCTTRGCCCGGGGAAGGGGGGAATATGAAAGGGATTGTTTTCTTTTTCTTATTGCTAAATTCTTAAGAAGTTTGCTCTTCTCCTCTGGCCGGCATTAACTGCAGATGAGTTATTTGGAAAGCGAGTATTTCAGCAGAACAGCCGCTCAAGTAGCCTAATACACACATTAGAGTCTATTTGCACTTAAAAGAAGTGGGAGGTATTAAATCAGCCCCTGGCCAGATAGGCATTGTATAAACAAGAGCTGTTAACTCCTACTTGATAGCGATGATAGCGAGGGAAAGCAAAACAGCCCTGCAGTGTCACCACCGGCCTGACACAACTTGTTGTAGGTCTGGGCAGAAAAAGAAAACAAACCCCTGCGAGTTCATGGCTGCGGGAGGGCGGCCGGCGGGGGGATGATCCCAAACCCTCTCCCTGCCCGGGAGCGGCTCCCGCACCCACGGGGAGCTGCCCGCGGCCGGAGAAGAGGTGGACACGCTCATGGAGCTCGGGACAGGGCGGTCACCCCGGCCAAGCGCTCGGCGTGGGGGGTTTCCATCCTGGATGCCGCTGCGGCGGCGCTGGGCCGAGCGCGGGGCCGGGGGGATGCTGCCGCTGCCGCTGCCGAGGTATTAATGAAATTTATGAGTCAGAGCGAGCGAAAGAAACTGTTTTCAGCTGACTTCACTCACCACTTCCTCTCCTCGCCTTCGCCTCTCCCGGCAGCCCACTTATCTTCGCCTGGAGCGGTGCCCACCGCCCCTGCCCGGTGCCGCTCCCGGGAAAGGCCGGAGCGCTCAGCACCGCTCCCGCCGCGGAGTTCGCTCCCTCCCTCCCTCCCTCAGTCACTCGAGCGCTCTCAAGTTGTTCTCTGTGGCTAATCAAATGTCAAAACAAGCTGCCCCTGTGATTTGGAGAGCTTTTAAACAGGAAGACATTCACTGCTGAGACACCAGAGCGCCGGGCTCCGCCGGCAGCGGGAGCGGCCCGGGCTCAGCGCCGCTCCCGGCAGCTGCTGGGCTCTTTAGGGTCTCCCTTTTGGGGGATTGTCGCAGTGGAGCTGGTAGCACTGATCCCACGGCTCGCCCAAAGCCAGTGCTGCTGTCTCCCATGGGATTGGGGCTCCTTCCATCCATCCATCCATCCATCCATCCATCCATCCATCCATCCATCCATCCATCCATCCAGCCCCTGGTGGGCAGCAGCAGCACCCCCATCCCTGTGTCCCACTCCTGATTCTTACCCATGGTTTATAGCCTGACCCTAAACCAGGTGCTCTGGGGCTGCAGCAGCATCCTCAGCTCTGTGCTGGCTCTGCAGCACCGGAGGATGGAGGGCACCAAACCTCAGGCGACAGCCTCAGCCTCACTTCCCACCCCAAACCCTTCCCAAGCTCTGCCTTTGCTGCTTTGCCAGAGCTCTTGCTCAAACCGCCCCACCCGGCGGGGCGTGCCACCGCCAGCACCCCCGGTGGGTGCCATCCCTGGGGCTGGGAGGGGGCTGGGAGGGGGCTGGGAGGGGGCTGGGAGGGGGCTGGGAGGGGGCTGTGCCCGCTGCCACCGCGGGAAGGACGCTGGGAGCAGACAGGCAGCGGCTTTGTCCCAGCGCGAGGCGAGGAGAGCGCTGCGGGTTTGTTTTTAGACAAATGAATGGATTTCAGTGTTTGACCAACACCGCGGGGAATGCCAGGCCCAGGGATTTGGCAGCAGGGCTGGCACTTGTCAGCTCTGGTTCCTGCGGGAGGGAGCAGCCTGCTGTCCCTGCTCTCCCGGCCCTCCCCTCTCTCTTCTCTCTCTCCCTCCGCTGTTATTTTATTAAATCATTCAAAGACTCTTCTTTCATAGCTCCAGAAATAGCATTTTTCATGTGGCTGGGGCTGCTCCCACCTGGAACCGGCACAAATCCTCCCCTCTCTCCCCGCTCTCGCCTCTCTCCCGGCACTCCTGAGGGCACTGACGTGTGCGGGGCTGTTCTGGGAAGAATGCGTGGCAAGGGAAGATCCAGCAAATCCTCGGGACCGCCACATCCAGGGCTTTGCCAGCCAGCCGGGAGGTTTGCAAAGGGGTTCACACACTCTGGAGCCAGGCAGGGCAGAGACTGGAGCGGCGCAGCCGTGGGAGGGACGCAGGAATGGCTGTGGCATCCCTAAGGAGCCCGGCCTCGGAGCGGCCCGGGAGCAGCCGTGCCAGCCCCACGGGAATGCCAGGAGTTTTCCATGGCGGGCTCTGGCACAGGCACTTCCCTGCTCCGGTGCTCGGCGTGGGGCACAGCTCAGCCCAGCCTGGAGTGGGAATTCCCAAGGGAAAAGCCGTGGGAATGACAGCCCTGCGCCCTAAACAGCCCCAGCCTCGGAGAGGGCAGGGCCGGGAGCTGCCGTGCCCGGGGCCCCGGGTGATGCTGCTGAGCCCGGCCTGCGGAACGGCCCCGACCGAGAGCCCAGCCCAGCTCCCGCTGAATCATCCCGGGGATGGAGGCAATCGCCCGCCTCTGGAAGGGCAGCAGCTGCTCTTCCCTGCGGTGTCTGGGAGCAGGTAGGAGTCAGGGCTTTCCAGTCACTGTAAAATCACGGGATCATGGAATTCCGAATGGTTTGGGTGGAAAGGGACRTTAAAACTAGTCCCATTCCACCCCTGCCATGGGCAGGGACACCTTCCACTGTCCCAGGCTGCTCCAAGCCCTGTCCAGCCTGGCCTTGGACACTTCCAGGGATCCAGGGGCAGCCACAGCTTCTCTGGGCACCCTGTGCCAAGGCCTCCCCACCCTCCCAGGGAACAATTCCTTCCCAATATCCCACCTCATGTGCCTGGGCTGTGYTCCCACAGCCTGGTGCTCCAGGCCTGGAATGTGGGTTTGGGAGGCACCACCCAGCACCCAAGGGGTGTTTGCTGCTCCGCTTGGCACCGTGGGCAGCCTCTGCTCCGGAGCTGCCCCAGTCTGGGACAGATAAGGGAGTTGCAGCCCAGCTCTGGGCGGGTGACGGAGCTGTTCGCAGGCAGCTCCTCCGCTCTGCCCGGCTGCGACTCCGGGGCAGCCACAGATACTCCGGAACATTCTGGGTGCTCTGCCCGGCTGGGGCTCCAGGGCAGCCACAGATACTCCAGAACATTCCGGRTGCTCTGCCCTCGGAGCCTGCCCAGCTCCCAGCCCAGCCAGGTGGGACGTTCCGGCTCTGCTCCGGTTGTGTAACGAGCCCGGGGCTGAGCCAGGAGCCAAACCCACACTCCTGACCCGGCCACAGCTCGCCCACGGCGGGCACAGGCTGGGACAGGCTCCACTCCGAGCTTCCAGGTGCTGCCCTGCACAGGGAACACGGGAATGCATCCACGGGGCTCCCTCTCCTTTGGACACCTTTGATCCCAGCCTTGTGGCTGCCTGCCTTCGTGCCGTGGGTGCACGGAGCGGGACGAGGATCCAGCTCTCTTTCATGGAATGCCAGGATGGTTTGGAATGGAAGAAACCTTAAAGCTGATCCCATCCCACCCCCCTGCCATGGGCAGGGACACCTTCCCCTATCCCAGGCTGCTCCAAGCCCATCCAGCCTGGCCTGGAGCATTTCCAGGGATGGGGCAGTCACGGCCTGGGCTGGTGAAAGGGATCCCTGGGTGGACTGGAAAGCCTTTGAAGGTCCCTTCCAACCCAAACCATCCTGAGATTCCGAGATTCCAAGGGAAGCCTTGCTCCTCCCCGGTGCCAAGGTGGCCGCTCCGAGGGCCCTGTGGGTCGCATCGCCTCCTGTTCTGGCACCATCAGCCCCTCCAACATCTCTGTATCCTCGGTGCCCGCTCACTGAGGGGGTTTRGAACCCAACCTCCACGGCCTCCAAACCCAAGGGAAAGGACAGAGCATCAAATGATGCCCCCGGCGCAGGAGGAATTCCTGCTTGGATGATGAATGTTCCTATTTCTTGCTTTAAGAGAGAGCAATGAAAGCTGCCCGAGCCAGCATTTATCAGGGGTGCCTGCAAAGGGGCACCAGAYAGCCCCAAATAAATCCCAAAATAAATGGGATTATGGCCCTGCTGTTCCACCTTCGGATGCTCCCTCACCTCATCCCTCTGGGTGAGCTCCGAGTGACCGTCAGCGCCGTGAGGAGCCTTCCTGGCTCCCTTTCAGCTCCATCATTATGGACATCCCAGGCTGCCTTGGAAAATCCTTCCCGGATGATGCACTGGAGGAATCTGGTCTGGACATCAGAGCGGCCTCGTTCCCGCGCTGTTATTTTATTAAATCATTAAAAGGCACTTCTTTAATAGCTCCAGAAATATCATTTTTCATGTGGCTGGGGCTGCTCCCACCTGGAACCGGCACAAATCCTCTCGCAGGTTCAAAGCCGTCTGGCTTCTCCTGCTCCGCCGGGAATTAGGGATAATTGGAAGGAGCGCGTTCAAAGGAGCGCGAGGTCGGCGGAGCTGACACCGCGCGGTCCCTCCCGCCGAGCCCGAGCCACCGGCCCGGCCCGGCCCGCGCTGCCGCAATCCCGTGGGATGATTTATGGCCAAAGCCCTGGCGAGGGACGGCAGCCGGGCCCAGGACGGCCCCAGAGCCCGCAGCCTGTCCCGGCACGCCGCTGCTGGGGCGCGGAGATGAAAGGCTCCTGCTCGGCAGCGGGGAAATGCAAATGCTCCTRGAACGAGCTGTTAATTGTCAAACCGCAGCATTTCGGGGTAATCATCCCTTGTGCGGCTCTGAGCAGGCCCGGAGCTCCCCGGGAATGGGCTCCGGGACAGGAGGATGTGTCTTGTTTACGGCTGCGGCGGATGCAAAGGAGTGGGGAGAGATGCGGGAACGGGGAGGGAGGGGAAGGGAAGTTGGAGAAGTGGGAAAGGAAAGCGTCCGGGGGGACAGCGCTGGGGGCCGTGGCTCAAATCCCATGGGAATCCCACGGAGAGGGAGACCCTCTGATGGAGACGGAGATGGCGCGGGGGTGGAGAAGCTCAGCCTGCTCCTGGGAAAGGCCGATCCCATTGGGAATGGCCCCGGGGGTGGCASGGAGGCCGTGGAGGCTCCAGCACCTCTCCCCGAGGCCAGGGCTGTTCTCAGCTCGTTGTCACCACGTCCAGCCACGGCTGTCGCTGCCCCGGGGCTTTGAGGCTCCGGCAGGAGCTGCTCTGTCCCCACCCCGCCCTCCTGGGGCTGAGCCCGGACGTTTCCAACCGGGAAGCGGAGGCACAGGTGGCCCAACCCAGCGAGAAGGGACCCCAAAGCCGCCCTGGGACAGAAACCTGCAGACTCCCCCCAAAGGGCGGCCGCGGCCCCGGCCTCGCAGCCCCCGCCGGCACCTGGCGCTCCCTGCGTGAGGAACACCTTCCAGAGCACCGGGATGGATTTTTTCCCTGGCTTTGGGAAGACAGAGAACCCCCCGGGCGGAGAGCGGCTCCTTCAGAGCCGGGTTTCAACAACCAGGAACTCGTGTGTGTCTTGGACTGGAATCCAGTGCGGCTGGGGCCATGTGCAAGATGTAATTTAAGCTCCAGCTCCGGGCCCAAATGTTCTCCAAGTGCAGAGGTTTTGGCACCGAGGGTTTGGTTTGGTCCCAGCTTTCATGGCAAATTGAATAATCACAGGAGGGGGAGGAACGGGGAGAGAGCAAGAGAAAAAAAACCCCAACAACTCTCGACAGTTCTTCCAAAAGTGGAAAGAACCAAAACACATTTTGGCTTCCTCAGCCCTGAGCCGGAGTTATTTCCCTATAGATCTGGAGCAGCCTTTCCAACAACCTTTTTTCAATTTAGCTTTTTATTAAAATCAAGCCGTGCCCTGGCAAATCCGTGCGGAGCTGCCTCCTGCCACGGCCGTGCCCGGCTCTGCAGCTCCTGCTCGTGCTGCTGGCACCCCAACAAACATTCCCGGCCCTGCTCCCGAGGCCTGGGGGGGAGCGGCTGCCCGGCAAGCACGGCCAGAGACCCCCGGGCACGCATTTCCATCACCTACTGTTGTGCTGACTTTCTGGCCTTGTCTATCTTTTAATTATTCCCATGTTTACAGTTTGCTGCGGCTTACAGGATTTTTTCCCCCTCAAATGCCGGTTTTCTGACAATTAGCCCTGCTGGCTGGAAAAGCACGGATGAAGAGCTGGAGGTGGAGCTCAGCACCAAAACCCAAACCTCCCTGGTCGCTCCGGCCAGCCCCAGCTCAGCACTGGGAGCGGCCCTGGAGCAGGATCAGGATCAGCCCGGGCTCAGGTTGGACGGGGCTTGGAGCACCCTGGGGCAGCGGGAGGTGTCCCTGCCACGGCAGGGGTGCCGTTGGATGACTTTAAGGTCCCTTCCCACCCCGACCATCCCAGGATTCCACGATCCCTCCCCAGCACGCACCTGCAGCCAGAGACACCCCAGTTTCAAACCGCAGCTGTAAAGCTGCCCCTGCGCCCCTGCGGGGAGGGTTTTGGGGTGTCGGGCACCAGCAGAGCCCCTCGTCAGGCAGCGCTTTCCCCGGAATGAGGCGGGAGGTTGCTGTTAATCAGCTACCAACGATTTAAGTCATTGGCCCAACCTCTCCGCTGCTGCTTGCGCGAGGAATTAGGCCTCCATAAAATCAAGCAGCATGAATCTCCGAGATTTACACGCTGCTTTCTTAACAGTTTTCAGTATATTTCAATAGTTAATAAAACTAAATGCTGCTTTGTGTAAAAGGTAATAGATTACAGTCGGGGGGGTTTTACTGGCACTCAGTGTGCTCAGCCAACACCTCATACGTTCACCTTGGAATCCACGGAAAGCACTTTGTGCAGATTAAAAGCAGATTTATCACAGATGTGCCTCAACATTATGCTTGGCTTGAACCATTAGACTCCTGGAGTTTAAAGGTTAGACTTTAATGACTTCAAGGAAGTCGGGTGCTTTTTAAAGCTTTAAATAAGCAGCTCGGATACTCCTGGCATTCCCAAACAGGGCAGACTGGTTACGGGCTGCTCCAAGGATGCAGAATTCCCACTCTGGAGTCTGCTGGGCACAGCCCTTTGAAGCAGGCACAGCTCAGGAGTTTAACCCTCATGCAAATTCCTGATAAATTATTTACCGGATGAAAGTGCTGCCCTGAAAACTTTGGTGGCAGAGCAGCTTCCTATCCCCACGGACGGGATGGGAGAGGTCGGCTGYGGGCTGCGCTGCCTGGGTAAAGAACCCTGGAATGGGGCACTGAACGTTACCCCATTCCATGGAAAGGGACACCTCCCACTGTCCCAGGCTGCTCCAGCCTGGCCTTGGACACTTCCAGGGATCCAGGGGCAGTCACAGCTTCTCTGGGCACCCTGTGCCAGGGCCTCMCCACCCTCACAGGGAACAATTCCTTCCCCATATCCCATCTATCCCTGTTTCTGTCAGTCGGAAGCCATTCCCTGTGTCCTGTCCCTCCATCCCTTGTCCCCGGTCCCTCTCCAGCTCTCCTGGAGCCCCTTTAGGCCCTGGAAGGGGCTCTGAGGTCTGGGATGTGTGTCTGGCCTCTCCCGGTACCCACAGGAAGATGCTCCAACAACAAAACGCCCCCAAACGAAGCAGGACAAAGTTTCTGCCAGGTTTTTTTCCCCTCCCAGCCGTAAACTGTGAAAATCCAGCAGAGCTTCCCCCTCGGAGCTCTCCTCCCGCTCTCCGCAGTTTGTTCGCTGCCCTCACACGCAGCAGACGCTGACAGCATCCCGAGCTTCCTAAAGCCGATTGCTCGTGGAGCTGAAAATGCCTCCGCAGGTATCCGGCTGCTGGGCGCTCCTCGGGAGGACGCGGCTGGAATGCCGAGGGAGGCGCGGCTGGATCCGGCCCCGGGGCAGCGGGAGTGAGAGATGCTCGGCGGTGATCAAAGGCTGCGGCTGGGGATGACCACGGGGCCGAGCGCTTGTTCTCCGGGGTGATAGAGGAGGAACCATTTGTATTTAAAAGCGCCGTAAACCTTTGGCTCCCGGAGGAATGATTTGGGATGAAGATGGATCAGAGAACCACAGGGTGGCTTAGGTGGGAAGGGACCTTAGAGATTATCCCGTTGTTCCACTCCCTGCCATGGGCAGGGACACCTCCCACTATCCCAGGCTGCTCCAAGCCCCGGCCAAGCTGCCCTTGGACATTCCAGGGATGGAACAGCCACCGCCTCTCTGGACAACTTCTCCCACCAGCAAAGTCCGAGTGTCTCCCACAGTGGGAGAAGGCGGGAGCAGGGGCAGAGATGGAAGTGATGCCAGGGAAAGGATTCTGCTTCCCTGGGAACAGTGATGGACCCCTGGCCCTGCCCTGACACTGGCTGTGCACTGGGACCCCAGAGTCCAGAGTGTCCAGAGTGCCCAGAGTGTCCAGAGTGCCCAGAGGAGTTGTGGTGCTCCGAGGACACACCTGGATGAGCTCCCGAGGGGCTGCAGCCCCGGGCACTCAATGGAGTTTGCTCCGATGCTCCAGGAGCTCTCCGTGCTGCTCTGCGCAGGGTTTGGGTTCCCCCATCCCCGCCCTGCACCTCCCCCGTGCTGAGAGCAGAGCCCGGAGCTCCCGGGCCCCGCCGAGCTCTGCCTGTGGCCGGAGCATCCCGGAGCTGGTGGTGGAGGGGGAAGATTCCGGCAGAGCAGCCGTGCGTGTTTGATGTGGTTTAAATTAACCTCGATTGCTGTCTAATATTTTAAAAAGACACTTTTTCTAACATGCGGGAATAATGTAGGAGAACTAATGTTCCCTCCTGAAATGCCTTTCAGGATCATGATAAAAGTGCACTTTAATCTGCTCTGAGAAGGCTCCGGGAGGGAGAGACGTCACCCGGACAGGTGGAATCGTGGAAGAAATACAATCATTAATGAGGAGGAAGAATTTGCATCTCCCGACTTCTCCACAACACCTGCTCTGTTGTTTTTTTGGTTGTTTTTTTTTTCCCAAGCAGCTTTATTTCGTTTCCTGAGGGCCTGGAGAAGGCAGGGATTCGGGATTGTGGCCGTTACTAAGTGACACTTGCAAAGGCTGTAAAATGTCAGGGAAGCAGCGCCTGGGAACGGAGTGCTCCGTTAAGTTTTCCCTATGAAATTAAGCACCTTTATTGCCTTAAATGAGAGTTACAGCCTAATGACGGCCCCATGCAAATCCGCAGCAGCATTCCCGAGCCAAGGGCTGCTCCCCACCACGGTGGGCAGGGAGGTGCTGCCGGAACAGGGAACGGCCCCAGCCTGGGCCTTCCCTGTCCAGTGCCACATTCCAGCGGGAAGGAGCCCGGAACTGTGGGAACAGAGCAATATGGGGTGCCAGGCATGGGGCAGGAGGGGGGTGCTGGCTGTCCCCAGCCCCACATGGCAGGAAGGTTCCCGGGATAGGGGCAAATCCTGGTCCTGGGTCCCCATCCCAGCTTCCCACAGAGGCTTCACCAACTGGGATGGTTCCCAGCTCACCCCACAGGCAGTGGCTGCTATGGACACTGCCAGCAAGCTGTGGCCACCCCGGTGTCACCCCCAAATATCAGCGTCACCCCCAAATCTCAGCGTCATCCCCGAACAGCGGCATCATCCCTAAACATCAGCATCACCCTCAAATATCATCACCCCCAAATATCATCACCTCCAAACATCGGCATTATCCCTAAATATCAGCATCATTCCTAAATATCAGCGTCATCCCCAAACGTCGGCATCATCCCCAAATATCATCACCCCCAAACATCGGCATTATCCCTAAATATCAGCATCATTCCTAAATATCAGCGTCATCCCCAAACATCGGCATCATTCCTAAACATCAGCATCATCCCTAAATATCAGCATCATCCCCAAACATCGGCATCATCCCCAAATATCATCACCCCCAAACATCGGCATCATCCCTAAACATCAGCATCATTCCTAAATATCAGCATCATCCCTAAATATCAGCATCATCCCCAAATGTCRTCACCCCCAAATGCCGTCATCATCCCTAAATACCAGCATCACCCCCAAAAACCACCGACACCCTTAAATATCAGCATCRTCCCTAAATATCAGCAAGACCCCTAAACATCAGCATCGTCCCCAAACTCTGTCACCTTCCCTAAACATCAGCATCACTCCCAAGCAGCAGCATTCCTGAAACGGTGTGAGGGGAGCAGGGATGGAGGTGGCTGCAGAGGGGACACCGCTCTCGGCTGCCAGAGAGGCGCTCCCGGTGCTCCGCCTTTCCTGGGTCATTCCCGCTCATCTTCCTCACTCACACGCCCGGTTTATGGGAATTTTAAGTGTCCTATTCCTCATATCCAGCATTCCCGTTCGCCACAGGTTTTGTTGGATCGTTAGGACATCAAACAGGCACCTAAGGAGCTGCACTTCCCATCCCTCTCCCTGGTGCTGGGCCGGGAGCTGGGGGAGGGATGAATCCAGGGAAACCCCTTCCAATATCCCGGGCATGCCACTGGTGATCCCACAGACCTGCCCAGTGCTCCTGTGGGTAACGAGGAATTATTCCCGTGTCCACATCATTCCCTGATCCCTGGCTGTGACGCACTCTGGAATTCCCAGTGTTATTCAGGCCTCTCTTACCGGACTATCCAGCTGACAGTCTGCCAGGAATTCCTGAGGACGGGATGCAGACYGATTCCCGCATTCCTCAGGTGGCTCTGGCAGGAAGGGATGCGATGCTTCCCTCTCCCCGACGCCTCCATGAGCTCTCCCGTAGCGCTTCCCATCGTGGAGCTGCCACAGCCGCGGCCTCCGAAGCACCCGCAGGTTCCCGTTCCCATGGGAAGAGGCGGTTCAGGGAGAGCAGGGGGTGACGGGGGACACGGCTGGGTCTGGCAGGGCACAGGGGAAGGGGACAGGAGATGGGACACTGGGACACAGCCCCAGAGGGGATGCAGGTTGGGGTTTGCTTTCCCACCGGGACACAGATGGGACAGGGAGGGACCAGGGCGGTCATGGGACCTTTCAGGGACCCCCAGGGATGAACATCCCTGGAATGAGGGTCCCACAGGGAATTCCACCTCTGCCTGTGAGCCCCCACCAGGCAGCGGCTCCTCCCAGCAGGACAGAGGGATGTGGGAGATGGGATGGAGCTTGGTGCGGGATGGGGGAACATGGAGGGGTACCAGGTCCCAGGTAAGGGCCAGGTACTGCAAGRGGGCCCAGGTAGGGGTGTCAGGTCCCAGGATGGAGCTCCATGTCTCAGTTTGGGGTCCCAGCGTGGCGTTCCCAGTGCCCAGGAGCCCACGGGCAGCACAAATCCAGCGTGGAGCAAAGCCCAGCACGGCCCCAGGGGTGCCGGCCGGCGCTCCCTCGGCGTTTCCTTAACTCACCGGGCGATAAAACCCCAGGAGGAGAAGTGAACAATAAAAAAGGGGAGTTTTCCTCGGCGATGCCGCCGGGAAGTGCTGACAAAGCTGCTGCTGCCGGAGCGCAGCGGGAGCGGGAAGCGCTCTTTGCTCTGCCTGTCTCCCGCTGAACGAGGCTCGGCTCTAATGGGCTCGATACCTACAACGCGCAGCTGACAACAAAGATGTTCCACTAAACCTAACACGAGAGGGAAACAGCTCCAGCACACAGTGAGTAATTAGAATCTAATTAATTTGCATTTCACAAGAGAGGCAGAGATGTCAGAGGGAGGAAAAAAAAAAAAAAACAACACCTCCCCGAGATTAAAGGGCTGGCGGAGGAGAGCGAGGGGTGACTTGGAACGCTCCCCCCGCCGGGGCCGCCGGAGCCGGGCGGGATGAGCAGGATTAAACGGGAGCAGGTGGGAAGATGACAGGTCTGGGAGCTGCGGCCAACAAAGGTGTCTGCGGGTCAGCAGAATCGCGCTGAAAATACCCAAACAGCAACTTTTCCCGGGGAACAGCATCCCYGGCCTCGCAGGCTCCTTCTTCTCGCTGCTCCGCGGCTCTGCCACAGGAACTGGAAGGGGGAAAAGACAAAAGGTGACGGTGCAGGGCCAGGATCCAGCCGGGAGCTGCGGGAAGGAGCAGCCCCCGGCCCCGGCAGCTCCTTCCCAAAATGAGTGCTTGCAATACGTTAATCCCGATGTTCCCACCCCGTTTCCTGACGCTGGCTGCTCCCGAGAGGCGAAGCGTCCCGGAGCTGCAGAACATCAAGGGAAGATTTACAGCTTGTTTCCATAATGATGGCACCAGGCGGGGGATTTCGCTGTCGGAGCTGCTGGCGCAGCCACGGGAGCCCTGGGGAAGAAAAACAACCCTCACTCCCCGGGAGTGCTCCGTGATTGTCATCCCTGCTCATCCCTGCATCCCGGCCTCATTCCTACATCCCTGCCTGCATCCCCGCCTCATCCCTGCATCCCTGCCTGCATCTCGGCCTCATCCTGCCTCATCCCTGCCTGCATCCCC
>RAHM01000059.1:178133-199009 GCA_003713295.1 Parotia lawesii
CTCTCTAAAAGTTTGGGGATTTTGGGGAAGGAGAAGTGGATGCTGTTCCTGGAATTCCCTGCTCTGGGCCAGGAGCATCCATCCCAGCCAGGGAGGAGTGAGCCGCAGCCAATCTTTTTTCCTGCTCTCCACAGAAGCTCCCTGCACCTTTTCCCTGGGCTCTGCACATCCCTGCCCTTCACCGTCGCTGTCGCAGCCCCGTGCCACGCCGGGGATGAACATCTGGCACATCTGCATGTGGGAGGGGCAGCGACACTGGGCCGTCCCCGGAACCAGGGACGAGGCAGCTCCGGACGGAAACAAAACGCAAATGCAGCCGAAGCCAGATGCAAACCCATGCAAATGGGGAGCCTTGTGCAGGCAGCGGGGCTGGGGGCACACGGGAGGATGGGGGGGACAGGATGGGGGGGACAGCCAGGTGCAGGATGGAGATGGGGGAATCCTCCTGGGAAAAGCTKCTCTGGGGTCATGGTGCAGGGAACCCCCCGGAAGGACAGGGAGAGCGGCTGGGAGCAGGTCTCCAACCCCAGCTGGAGCYTCCTTCCCACAGCGCCGGGATCGGCTCCCAGGGCCCCTCCTGCCCCACGGCAGGACCATTCCAGCACCGAGAGCTGCTCCAAGGCTGTCTTCCCTTTTTCCTGCCGGTTCCTYGCCCTCCAATCGCGGCGTGTTTGCAGCACCAAATCAGCTCTGTAAACATGCCGAGGGGGGATTTATTTTTCTTGAAAGCAAAATAACTAAACAGCACATCAGAGGGAAGGCATTTAACTCAGTCGGCTCCTTTCTTTTGTTGGGAATCAAAGTGACGATGATTTGAGCAGGTTTCTCCCAGGCATCCCACCCCGGCGCTGGGAAACGTGCGGCAAACGCGGCTCGAGCTCCCTCGGCTCTGAGATTTGGGGTGCTTGGGGACAGGAGATAAGGCTCCTGCTATTCCTGCCATTCCCACATCCCGGAGGGACCACAGGCAGCACAGCTGGCGGGGCACAGCGGGGCTGCACATCCCGGCACGGGGGAGGGATGGGAGGGATGCTGGGACCAGGAACATCCTGACGGGAGCAGCCCCAGCAGCGTTTTTAAGGTTCCATCCTTTCTTTCCTCCCCAGGCAAAACAAACCAACCCCAACCCAACCCCCTCGCACCGAAGCCGGAGCTTTTCAGCGCACACCGCACTCCCTCTGCCCCATCCCAATCCCCGGGCACGGAGCCACCGGGATCCAGCTGGAATTTGCAGCCCGAGCGCTGCAGCGGTGCTGCCACAGTGGGATGAGGTTGTGAGTCACAGAACCACTGAAACCAAGGGCCTGTGCGGCTCCCAGGCTGGGAAAGGAACACCCAGGAACTCTTCTCCCCATGGAAAGCCAGCGGCTGATGGGATCCAGCTCAGCAAARCCAGCTGGAGCCTCCTGCCCTGAGGTGCTCCCTGCCCCGGGGRCATCCCGGGGGCTGCAGAGGGGCAATTCCGCCTTGCCAGCCCCTGCAAGCCACCAGCACATCCCATCCCTGGGAAAAAGGGGCACGTGGATCTCTTGGAAGCACCACATTCCAAAAAATGTGCGGATGTGGCGCTTGGGGACACGGTTTAGGGGTGACCATGGTGGTGCTGGGCTCAGTGACCTCAGAGGGCTTTTCCAGCCTTAGCCATTCCATGATTCCACGATTTGGCAAGGGACGGGTGTGGCTCGCCGTGCCTTCGCAGCGCTGCCGTGCCGGTGGCTCGTGCCCGAGGAAGGTGACGYGGGGACAGGGCCGAGCCGTGCCAGCCCCGGGGACAGGAGAGGGCCCGGCATCACCTCCAGGATGTGCCACGCTCCAAAGCAGCTCCCCAGAAAGTTGTCAGAGCCGGCAGCTGGAGAAGACGCCGGAAAAATCCCGGTGCCAGTCCTGGCGCAGCTCCAGCGCCGTCCTTCAGGGCCATTTGCAAACAAACCGGGGAAGATGAAAGATTGATGCCCGGCTCTCCCGGCAGCAGATCCAGCCCCTCCCCCGGGATTCGTGGCTCGGATAATTCATTGTTCCCACCTCACTTGTCACCGTCGTGCTCCGGAGCAATCAGGGGTGAGAATTCCGGGAGGCTCCCAGCTCGCCGCTGTGATTCGCCTGCAGGTTTGTCACTTCACTAAAGACCCAAATTACACCCGTTTAGGAGCCGGCTCCGCTGCTCGAACCTGCGCGAGCTCCTGCCGGGATTAGGGATTCGCGGCGGTAATTATGGAAATGGGGATGTGCAGACGGAAAACTGGCAGCAGGAGTGGTGCTGAAACGTCTATTTATAGTTCRGGGGGAAGAAAATAAACCTCGCCTTCTCCAGGCAAACAGATGGGCTCGGCGGCAGACGGGTTCAGGGGAGAGGAACGGGAACGAGGGGAAGGAGCGGGAGTCGGGCACGGCCTGGGAGCCGGTCCCGTGGGAGTGGGTGCTGGCAGGGAGCGCGGGTTTGGGGCTGGGCACCTCGGGGGCACCCCGTGCCCTCGGTGTCACCCCCTCCAGCCCCGAGGGACGGGCTGGGAGCCTCGCCCCAAGCTCCGGCTGCCAACCAGCCTTGTTCCGCCCCAGATCCAGCCCCTGGGATGAGGGAAGGCAGCCGGGATAAGGAGCTCCTGGGGAGCTCCTGGGGAGATGTCCCTGAGCTCCGGGGCAGCCTGAGCCCAGGGGCACCTCAGCCACCCCCTGCTCGAGGGGAGTTGGCAGCCTGAGGGGGTTCACCAGGTCTTGGGCTGCTCCCGAGCTCCCAGGGAGGATATCGGGGTGTCCTGGAGATCYGGGACACCCTGAACCCACATCCTGGAGATCTGGGACACCCTGAATCCACGGCACCTCCATCACCCCCTGCCCGGGGGGAGCTGGCAGCCCAAGGGAAGGGTCCCCAGCCCTCGGGCTGTCCCATGGCCACGAGCCCCAGGCTGAGCATTCCCAGCTCCTCCGGACACCCCTCGTGCCGGGCAGTGCCTCCATCCCGTGGGGAAAAGCAGAGGAGCCAAGCGGGGGTCAGCAGAGCCCCCCCCAGACCCATCCCTGGCACGGCCCCCCGCACTCAGCTTCCAGCAGGACCAAGATTTAGCCGTGGAGCCGCGTGCTGGATTCCAGGGGCCGTCAGGCGGCTCCGGGAGGCGTTTGGAGCAGACAGATTTATCCAAACCCTCCCGGCTCCGCAGCCCCACGCGGCGTCTCTGACACCCGGCGAGGAGGGAATAAATCAGCGCTCCCTCCCTTCCCACCACGCGGAGGTTTCTCCCCGCCATCCTCCAGGCGGGAGCACGGAGACTTTTATTTACCGCGGAGCGCAGACAGGAGCCCCAGAGCCCCGGGGGACGGTGCCTGGCTGTGAGTGACGGTGGCGGCCACCCCGGCTGGCTCCGCCGGGAGCAGGGAATCACCGGGAGCATCCGGCCCTGCCCCCTGGAATCATGGAACGGTTGGGCTGGAAGGGAGCTTAATCCCATCCCATCCCACCTCCCGCTATCCCAGGGTACTCCAAGCCTTGGACACTCCAGGGATGGGGCAGCCAATTCTACGGAAAACCTGTGCCAGGGCCTCCCCACCTCCCCAGGGAGGGATTCCTTCCCTATTTCTCACCATATTGATCTCTCCTTCCCGCGCGGCCCCTGTTAGGATGGAAAATTGCTGAGCTCCCAGCACAGCTCCGCTGCCAACGAGGATTTGTGGTGTTCAATAAATATTATTAGAAAAGCGCAAGATAATAATTATGTCAATTAGAGGATGGGTAATTGGGCCTGCAGAAGAAAAGTGCTTTTCTCCCTAATTGCTGAGGCCATGTGCCTGTGATTGCATGTGTGGCTTCCAAAAATAAAAGGGCAGCCGGCAAGTGGGAAAAGCACTTTTGTTTTCCCAATGAGCTCCGTGGCGGGAATTGCGGGGCTGGATTGCCGGGAGGGAGGAGCATCCACTGGTCCATCCGTCGTCCGGGAGCGGGGGGAGAAGGGCCCCGGAATGGGTGGGGAGAAGGGCTCCAGAACTGGGGGGAGAGGGGCTCCAGGACTGGGGGGAGAGGGGCCCCAGAATTGGGGGGAGAGGGGCCCCAGAGCTGGGGGGAGAAGGGCTCCAGGACTGGGGGGAGAGGAGTTCCCAGCATGGAGCTCTTTGGGAATCCCAGGGCACAGGGAACTCCGCACCCTCTCCGGATCCCTGGGACCAGACCCTCTCTCAGCAAACATTCCCGTGGGGAAGGGGAGCCACCATCCCCCCTGAATTAAACCCTCCGGAAGCTCCAGCTGGAGCTCCAACAGAGACTTCCCCACCCAGGCATCCAACCCGTTTTCCTCCCGCTGCCAAGCCCTTTCCCAACAGCCAAATCAGCCCCCAAATATGCATTTGGCTTTAGCATATTCCCATATTCTGGAAATCCGTCGTGAGCACCGGGCCAGCTCCAAGCCCTGAAGGTGTGCAGGGCAGGAGGGGGAAGGGCTGTAAGCAAAGCAGGCGCATCCATTTCAAACAGGAGCTAAAAAAAAAAAATATTAATTTTCATTTTCTTTCGGCTGCCTGGGGGCCGCTGGAACATATGCACAGACAAGTTATGCAGAATTCCCGCATGGAAATGCGCTGGTTGGCTCCTCTGGGTTTGTCATCTCATCCAGAAAAATCTGCCGGGCTCTTCCCTCCCTGGAGGGCTCTCCTGCAGTGTCACCGCTCCCAGGAGGTGACACTGCCAGGGAGCACAGCCCTGCTGGCTCTGGGTCAGGTGAACCCCGGAGCTTCCTCCTTTTCCTGATCCCAGGCTGGTTCCCTCCTGGTGCTCCCGACTCTCTCCAGTGTGGGGAGACTGTCCCGACTCTGAATTCCGGACACTCCTCCACTGGCAGATGCCACATCCCTGGAACAGTTCCAGGCCAGGCTGGAGAGCACTTGGAGCAACCTGGGCTAGTGGAAGATGTCCCTGCCCACGACCTCTGAATGTCCCTTCCAACCCAACCCATTCCTGGATTCCGTGATTCCCAGTGTTCCTCTTGGATGGCAGCTCCCATCCAGGAATCTCAGAGAGGTTTCCAGGCCGCATCCAGGGTGATGCCTGGGAACGGTCCCACATCCAGGGTGATGCCGGGCCTGGCACAGATGGAGACCCCACACCCAGAAATCCCGGGGTTTTCCATCAGTTCTGGTAAACATCCACGAAAATCCCGCCCTGGAGAGATCCAACCACAGCCGCAGCAGGAAACCAGGGATAAAGCAGGGATAAAGCAAAGCCCCAGCTGGTGCTTCACCCTCCAAACCCGTCGGTTTGAGCCACTTCCAGAAGCCAGAGGTCTCTCCCAGCCTCTTGGATCCGACACACCAGGATGTGTTATCCCAACCGCTGTTTTCCCTTGCATAATCTCCATTATTTATGGTCATGAGCTCCTAATTGTCCCGGTTATCTGATAACTGAGGGGGGAAAGGGCGGGGCAGGGAATTCTTGGCAGGGCACAGCTGTGCCCGGCCTCAGCTGCAGCTTTTGGAAAGTCTTCCAGTGGGAGATGAGAACCGGGAGGCTCCAGGGAACTGGGAACACCCTTGGATTCGCCGTGATGAGGATTTCTGAGATGGAGATTGTGAAGATGAGCCTGATCCACGACTCGGGTTCTTCCATTACCCCCTCTCTGGACTATTTCCATGTGGAATTGAACAGGCGTGGAAAAAGTAGAGCTTTAATCTTCTCCTGAGCTTCCTTTCGGTCCTGACATTGCTGCTCCCGCCAGTGCCCTCCTGGGAGCATCCCAGTGGCTCCAGCAGCACTCCCTGGCACCATCTGGGCCTGCTTAAACTGCAAGAAGGTGGATTTGTGTGGGATATTGGGAAGGAATTCCTCCCTGGGAGGGTGGGGAGGCCCTGAGGTTTCCCAGGGCAGCTGTGCCTGCCCCTGGGTCCCTGGAAGTGTCCAAGGCCAGGTTGGCCAGGGCTTGGAGCAGCCTGGGATGGTGGGAGGTGTCCCTGCCCCTGGGATGAGCCATTCCAGGATACTCTGATTCTATTTTGAGGCCAAACCTCTCATTTCCTGCTCTGAGTGGTCTGGGGGATGTGGGCAGGAAAAGCTCTTGGAGCATCTCCCGCCGGTGCCACGTGTCCGGAGTGGTGACAGCACAGGGACAGCAGCTCAGGGGACACCGGGGTGGGGCTGGTCCTCGAGAGATGGACTGGGAGGAGCCCGGGATGGGCAGGGACCCCTCAGAGCCCCTTGGTGACCACAGCCACCCCCCAGGCCAGGGTCACCGGGCTCGGCCGCCGCTGCCCCCGGCACACAATGCCCTCATTGTGTGGAAATCTGATTCATCTCAGCCAGGGATAAAATTAGCAAATCAGCCTAATTCCCAGGAGCCTTGTTAAATCAATACAACACACATCAGGCAGGCCCGGCACAATGCAGGGCTCAGATAAAATTAGAACCAGTCCCCCTGGGTGGGTTGATATCAGCTCTGCCGTTCGGAACTGGCAGGCGCTTGTGCATAATTTATCAATTACAAACAATTTAATTCATCCCAAATAATGAGCGGCGGGGCAGCTCTCGATGAGTTAAGTGACACAGGGGGTGAAGGCCGGGGTGGACTCGCAGGAGAACCCACCCAAAATCAGGTTATTCCAGAGGCTGGGAAGGGCAGAGACCATGGGGAGCTCTCTTGGGATGGCCCCAGCCCTGCAGGGTCCCAAGGAGGTCTTCAAAATRTTTGGATGTTCCCGCTGTGGGTGAAGACACAGATGGACCACAAGGCCGGGAATGTCAAAAAGAGATCCAAGGCTTCCCCGGCAGCCCCCTGGAGCCAAGAATTCCCAGCGCTCCCAGCCCTATCTCGCTGTCCCAGCAAGGGAAGCTCGAGGAGGTTAAGGGGAGGTTATTTCAAAGGACAGAAGTGATAAAAATCAAAAGCCTTTCTGCCGCGGAGAGGAGCCTTCAGAAGCCTGGGAAGCGTTTCCTTCCTGCAGCCCTCTTTTGTTCCTCTGCCCATCGCCCCCGGCCGGCCGGGGCTCGCTYGTTCTCACCGGGAACAATGGGAACGGCTCTGGGAGAGGGCCGGCGGAGCCGCACGCCAGGATGACACCCCTCGGAAAGGCCTTCCTCCCTCTCCATTCCCGGAGCGCCGGGATCTGCTCCCTGGCTTTCCTGCTGCCTCCCGCAGATACTAAAGCCAAGAAGTTAAGTGGTGCATAATTATGGCATTGTAGTTGCTAATTATAATCCCACAATGAGATCAGGGCTGCGCAGGGACGGCCGCAAAGAGCTGAGGGTTTGGAGCAGGCTCGGTCCTGAACCCTCGGAATTCCTCGTTAGAGCCAGGAGAACTCACAAGGAGGGTTCAGGGAAAGAGACGGGGATACAACCCAACCCCATCCACCTCCTCCCCACCCGAGTGCCCAAGGACTGATTCCGTGGAGCCTCCGATGGGATAAATGTTATAGAGCTGGTGCAGAAACCATGGAGCATCCAGGCACAATCCAAGGAATGCCCAGGCATAGCCCATGGAATGTCCAGGCAAAGTCATGGAGTGTCCAGGCACAGCCCATGGAGAGCTCACAGAGTGTCCAGGCACAGCCCATGGAACGTCCAGGCAAAGTCATGGAGCATCCAGGCACAGCCCATGGATTGGCCAGGCACAGCCCACGGAACATCCAGGCACAGCCCACGGAACGTCCAGGCAGAATCCATGGATTATCCCAGCCCAGCCGCACAGCTCTGGGTGCAGCTCAGCCCTCTCCAGACTTCCCAGCCCGGCTCCCTCCCCATCTGCTGCCATCCCTCTCCGGAGCAGCCTAATAGCTCTGTGCCTTCCCCTCCCGGGAGTTGATTTATGGGGTAATTTGTTCCTCCCCGGCGGTGCCGGCCGCGTGGCAGCCGTGTAATGGGATGATGGAAGCTCCAGCCGCAGACACCGGGCAGGAAGAGCTCRGCAAATGGGACCCGTCCAAACTGCGGGGCCCCAAATCGATTCATCGCAATTTCTGGGCTTTTGGCTTTGCTGGGAAAGGAAAGATAAAAAATATGAAGATGGCAGGGATTCTCTGGGGCCTGACTGCTGGGGGAAGTCAGGGTGGCAGAGGGAGCCGGGGTGGTGCCGAGCCCGCGCCCAAATCCAGAGGGATCTTAGCCCAGGTTCGACCCAGACCTGTTCAGCCACTCTCCGATTTGGAGAATCCCGGGAACAGCGCGTGCACGTGACCCGGGACTCAGCCACGCTGACCCCAGATTCCTGATGGATTCTGCAAGGATGCTCCGTGCTCTGCAGCGGGAGTTTGGTGCCTGCTTTGGCCGGTGTGGCTCGGGGAGAGGGGAGGGAGGGGAGAGATGGAGAGAGATGGGAAATTACGGGAAGGCGTGTCAGCATGGCATCAGGGCACAGGGGATCTGCTGCTCCTTCCCAGGGGTGTTCCCCCGTGCCCAGGCTCAGCCTCCGCCGTCCCTCACAGCGCTCACTGGGAGTTACTGGGGCCCCGGTAAAGCCCCGGCTGGAAACCACAGCGTGCTCCATTCCCACTGGGATTCCTGTTTCTCCAGGGAGCTGTGCGGGGAGCAGCGTGAATCACCGAGCCAGGGAGCAGAGCCAGGAGCCCGTGAAGGAGCGGGATCAGCCCCGGAGCCCCCCAGCCCCTTCTCCACCCCGCGGTGTCCCTGCTGGGGTCTGCGACATCCGAGCGGGACGGAGCTGCTCCCGGGATCTCCCGGGACTGCAGCGGCCTCGGCCGCGGGCGCAGGACGGGCCGGGAGCCGCGGGAGCTCGGGCCGGCCGGGGCCGGGCTGCACCCGGCATCTCCCACACTGATAACCATCGGCGGGCGTGTTCCGCAGCTCCGCGGGGATTAGCAGGGATGTGCCGCTGGAGCCCGGGATGCGCCGAGCTCGCCCCGCCGCTGGCAGGCCCGGGTGGTTTTCGGGAGCTTGGGATGCACGATAGGGATCAGCCGCAGCCCTCGGTGAGGCACCGGGCACACCCTGTGCCCAGCCCCGCTTCGCCATTCGCGGCTCCCCCAGCCGAGGCCCGGGATCTCTCTGGATGTGTCCCTGAGCCCAGACCCACCCGGGATAACCCAGGATAACCGCAGGAGGCCGATTTCAGGGAATCCCAGCGTGGTTTGGGTCGGAAGGGACCTCAGAGACCATCCCATGGGCCGGGCCACCTTCCACTATCCCAGGCTGCTCCAAGGTCCATCCAGCCTGGCCTTGGACACTTCCAGGGATCCAGGGGCAGCCACAGCTTCTCTGGGCACCCTGTGCCAGGGCCTACCCACCCTCACAGGCAGGAATTCTTTCCCATTATTCCCTGTGTCAGTCGGAAGCCCTTCCCAGTGTCCTGTCCCTCCATCCCTTGTCCCCAGCCCCTCTCCAGCGCTCCCGGAGCCCCTTTAGGCGCTGCTTTGGGCCTTAGCTCTCCGAGCACCGGGGCAGGATGAGCTGGCACGCATGGAAAAAAACCCTAATGAAGCCAAGGAGCGTTAATGAGCAGCTGGAAACCATCAACCCAAACCTGTTTTGGCTGCGGGTGCCGCCCCGACGTGCTAGACGAGCCGGGAGCTCCGGGGGAGGAGGAGGAGGAGGAGGCTGAGGCTGCCGCTGCCCTCAGGGTGCTGTGGAGATGAAACGGGGTTTGCAAACCCGCGTCTGCATCCAGGGCTGGAGGAGGAAGGGCTGGGGAAGGAAGGAAGGGCTGCTCGGGCCGGGAGGGAGCACCCAGCACCCTGACTCACCCCCCGCTCTCCCAAAGGGCACCCGAAACCCGCCCGCCGCCCTTCCCTGACGCAGCTTTACCCACCCGAAAAACAGCCGGGAAGCAAAAGGGAAAGTTCAATCTGATTTCAGCACTTTCTGCCTCTTTCTTTCTTTCCTTCTTTTTTTTCCCCTTCTCATTTAATTCCTTGTTATTACTTTTATTAGCCTCGCTTCTTTGGCTGCGGGGCCTCGCGCAGAGAATGGAGTGTGGCGTGGGTGTTACYGGCTGCTGGCGCTCTCCCCGGCTTCAGAAAGAAATGCCAATTACTAATTTCATGGAGATAAGCCATCCTGAAGGAGGGGAGGGAGGGAGAAAGAAATAAGGGAAAAAGGAAAAAAAAAAAAAAAAAAGAATTGCAAAAAAAATTCCTCCCGGCTTTGAAACGCAAAAGGCGCCCACATTTATTTACTTTTTCATTTATTTATTTCTTTCTCTGCAGCTCGTGGGGGCACCAGGATTGCTCAGCTCTGTCAGGGGCAGGGTGGGAGCACCTGAGGGGCACTGCTGGGAGATGGAATTGGGATATCCATGGATCCATACCCACGCACAYGCGTGACCCTGCCGGATGTGGATCCTGCATCCCGCTGGATGTGATTCCCAACCCTGCGAGCCCCGAGGCTGGCACAGGCTCCCAAACCTTGCATCCCACCAGGATCCAGCAGTCTCCTGCTCTCCGCAGCACGAGGTGACGCCTCTGCCAGCTCCTCCCTCCCGCCCGGCTCCCACAATCCGCAACCACCGAGGGCAGGGGCCGGGGAGGGAGAATGACRGTGCCCGGAATGAATCTGGGTGTAGTTTGCATTTTTATTGCTCCAGCCTCAGATTCCAGCCTACAGAAAGGTTTCAAAAAGGATTAGATGCCATAAAACCTTTAATAATCCTCCCACATCTTACGTTTAATTATTGTTTTTACACACGCGGAGCCAACACGCCTGGAGCGAGCAATCAAGGCTCGCACGCCACTCCTCCTCCTGCTTCCCGGCTCTCCCGAGAGTCTCCACTGGGATGAGCCGGGAGGTCTCCTCCTTCCCAAAAACACTCCTCCCCCACAGTCCAGCCCTATAAAAGCTCATCCCGGTGCAGTGGAGGTGCTCCATGYGCTCCATGGTGGGAGCTGGGATCTGGGATCGGTGCCGGAGGGAGCCCGCGGTGCTGGGGACACACATTCCATGTCCCCACCGGAGCTGCTGAAATCGCTCCTGGCTGGGAATGGCAGAAAATCCTCGTCTCCAGTTCTGAACCGCCTCTTTGGGAGGAAGATTTCATCACTAATTTGGTGCCATCGGAATCGTCGCTGTTTCTTTGGGGGGGAAAAAAGAAAACATCAGGCCTTAGAATTGTTTGGTTCATCCCACCAGCGTCTCCCCSAGCCCAACAGGCGTGGAGACCGGGAGGAAGGAAAATCACAGGAAATGGAAAACGTACCCAAATTGAGGTTTGGGGGAGTATTTAAGAGGCTGCRTTATTCATAATAAACTATTTCAAGGCACCTGCTCTGCACCCTGAGCATCGGCCACAGGGGTGGCACCGGTGTCACACCCACCGGGCAATGGAAACGCTCGGGGCCACGGGGCCGTGCTCCTGTGGGGACAGACACAGGGTGGGGATAAACAACTCCACTGGGCATTCCCTGATGAGGATAAATAACTCCATTAGGCTCCCAGTGAACTGGTTTATTATTATTCATTGTTATTATTAATTATTGTTATCATCATTATCATTATTGTTGCTATCATAAGCGCTGCTTCCCCTGTTGCCTGCAGCGTGACTCCACGGGGGAAGGAGTTTTCCCAGTTATTTCTGGGATGGGGGGACCAACCAGCTCTTCCACTCCTGGGCCTGCTGGAATTCTCCCTGTTTCTGTAGGAATTTTCCCCATTGGATCAGTGGTGGGCTGGGGTGGCCTCAGGGTGGGGTCCTCTGGTCACCTCCCAGGTGAAGCAGAGCGTGTCTCATCCCTGGAAGTGTCCCAGGCCAGGCTGGGCCGGGCTTGGAGCAACCAGGGACACGGATGAGCTTTACGATCCCTTGATCCCTTCCAACCCAAACCGGATCCGGCCCCAGGAGGCCTCTTGGGGTGCAGGCAGAGCTCTGCGTGAGCCGCTCTGACCTTTCACCCTCCAAACCATCCAAAGTTTCAGTGATTCTGACTCATTGGTGAGGGAGACTTTTCTCACCACCAGAGCCACCTCCCTGCGGGGACTTGGGTCCTGTTGGGGGTCTGTGCCCGGAGGCAGCCCCGGGGCCGGGCAGGGACGGGAGGAACAATCGGTCATTTCTTCGGGGCCCATTAAAATCCCGGCCGGACAAAGGCGGCCTGTGCTGCCCAGATGTTTTATTCATGGCCGGCCTGGGAGCACAAACAAGCCCGGCTTATCCTGCTGCCCTTTGTGCTCCGTGCCTGCGGAGCCGGGAACGGCAGAGCGGGAATGGCAGAGCGGGGCCGGAGCCTCCCCGCCGGGGGTGCGGGAACTGTTGTGGCACCAGYGCAGCGGCTGCTCCCCCTCCCCAAGCTCAGGACAGGCTGGTTCGGCCCCAGGATCTGCAATCCTTTCTCAGTTTCTCTGCTTGGTGGCACTTGTCCATCTGCGGCTCAGGACAAGCTCACTCCGCCAGGACACGGGACAGTGCCTGCTCCCAGCAGMGGGAAAAGGCCACTGCAAACAAAGCAATAGTGGAAGAGTCAGCCTCAGTCCCCGCCGATCGTTTCTGATTGAGTATCAAACCCACCCCATCTCCCCTCAACGCTCCATTTCCGCGGGTGTTTGTCTCCTTGAGGGCAGAGGATTCGCCCCCCTGGCTGGTGTTGGGACACAACAGGAGAGGAGCTGGAAAGGAACTTCCAGAGGGAAATAACTGCAAATTCAGCCGTTGGAAAGGCTGGAAATGGAGTTCATTCCCAGGGAGCAGCGATCCGGGGTGCTCGGGTCGGGAGGGGACATCATCCTCGGAGGGACGGAGCAGAGCTGCCCTGCGGGGGGACACGGACAGCTCGGGGCGGGAGACAGGGACGGCTCAGGATGGGGCACAGGAACAACGCGGGGTGGGGGACATGGGTGTGGCAGGTGGGGGACATGAGAGTCACATGGGGGGAGGTGGGTGTCGCGGGGCTCACGGAAGAACAGTCACAGAGCACCTGTTTGGGGATGAACCCTGGGATTTTGGGGCAGAGATCGCACATCTCCCCCAGTAACCTGTTCTGCCACTCCGAGGAGCAGACACGGAGGTGGTGCCGGATGTGATCCCTGCGTGTTCCAGGTGGGATGCGGGAGCCCCATCCTCCCTCAATGCCAGCCCGAGGGCGGTGGGGCAGCGGGGAAGGAGCRGACTGGGGTGGGCAGTGGGGGATCTCCCTCCGAGAGGCAGTGGAAGAGAGGCCACAAACCTCCAGTTCCATCCCTGGTGCTCAGGGTGAGGAAGACTCCGCTGTCCATGGCAAAGCCAGATCAGCCAAGGGCTGGAAAAACCAAAGCTCCTTTCCAGGCACGACTTTGTTTTCCTGCTCAAACCCAGGCTCCGCAAATTCCCAGCATGTCCTGGGACACGAGACAAGCAGGCACCAGGCGGGGGTAAAACTGGGAAAAAACCATTTAAAATTCCCTGGGATGTGACTGGGAGGGGCTGTGCCTCCCCCTCCAGAGCGGGGCTCAGCCACCCCTCAGTGACACCACTCGGTGTCACCCTCGCAGCCTGTCCCGGTGTCCCCACTCCCCGCCACCCCCCACTTCTCACTCGCAGCTCCGCGGCCACCGGCGGGTGGCGGGTGAGTGGCRGGCCGGTTTAACCCCTTCCCAAACCGGGATAACCCCGCAGGATGCGCGGCGGGGGAAGATGGCAGACGTGCAGCGAGCTCGGCTGCCAGAAATACCAGAGGAATTAGCAAATTGGGCTGCAGCTCTCGAGTGAAACCATTGATTGGGGCTGGACTGTTCCCTGCCCTAATCCTCTGTCACCGGCGCTGCTGCAGAGCTGAACCGTGCCGGGCTCGGGRCCCAGCGAGCCCCGGGGCTACTGCTGGGGCTGGAAAGCCTCGCTCGTTGCCCAACGCGATTTGCAAATCAAGTGCGTTTCTTTCTTCGCTTTGTAATCGCTGAGCACTGGGAACACTGGGAATGTCTCGCTGAGCGCCGTCTGGAGCTGAGGTGTGCCCGGCTCCCCGAGCCTTATCTCCGGCATCTCCTCYCGCCGGACACCCGCGCCAGGAGGTGAAGGGGATTTGTCCGGGCTTGAGCAGCTCCGGGTGATGCGGCTTTCTCAGTGTTGTGGTGGCAGGGGCAGACATGGAGCTGCTCTGTCCCCTCCCTCCCCCGTGCTCCTGCGGGCTCTCAGGAGGGGACACCAAACGTGTCCTGTAATCCAGAGTCATTTCAGTCTCCTCAGGGAGAACAGGACAGAAAGTTCCAGCAGGACTCCGGCTCGCCCTCCTCCAAAGGGCCCAGAGGGAACGGCCTGTCCAAGGAACCACAGAACCATGGGATCGTGGAATCACAGAGTGGTGTGGGCTGCAAGGGCTCTGGAAAATCGTCTCGTTCCACRCCCTGCCAGGGACACCTTCCATGAGACCAGGTTGCTCCAGCCTGGACACCTCCAGGGATGGGGCAGGGAGAGCTGGCACAGGGAAGTTTAACACTCCCAGTATTTTTGTGAGGAACATTCACATGGACAACGCTCAGAGTTTACAGGACCCGGTGACTCCAGAACAGAGAGGAGAACGGCCTTCCCAAGGCACTGCCAGGGTGACAGGGAAGGGACAAAGCAGCTGCCCCCGGGGAGCTCCCTGTTGTTTATCGGGAACAAAAAAAAAAAAAACCTGGCTAAGAAGGAAGCTTAGAAAGAAGATGGAGCAAGTGCCAGGCGAGGGAGGCTCCATCCTGCCAGGGGCACCGGGAGTTCAGCTGGGCTCTGCCAGCCCTGGTGACACCCAGAGCTGCTCCCTTCGGCACCGGCGCTGGCGTGCCAGCCCCTCGCTGTGGCCGCTGAGCTGCGGCACATCCTGGCTCCTCTCCAGGACTTCAGCCCTGCGCCTCTGGAAGTGCAGCTCTTTGGAAATTGCCCTTCTTGGGGCTTTTGATGTAGCCCGGGAGGAGGTGCGTGGTAAGCGTTGCTTCACTGCTGTTTGTGCAACCTCRCTGCTGCAAATCCCTCATTATTCACGATGCTATCTCGCCACTTGATATGCAGAATAGCTCAGAGGTACCGTTGACTACATTTTTCCAGCTCTTTGATGTGCCAGAGATAACTCGTTTCTGTTTCGCAGCCATTAAGTTCGGTGGAAATCATTACACCACGTTAAACGCGGCGCTTGTTCTTTAATCAGCGCCCTTCTGGTTCCAGGCTTGGTGTTGCAACCTGTCAGACGTGGAAAAATATCCTCTGAACCCAGGTGAACAGTGCTAGAGGAAGTGAGAGCAGCTCGGCAGAGTTTCTGCAAGGTCAGAGATCCCGGGCTGAATCCTTTGGGAGACTCCAGCATCCCTGTGGAGGCAGCAGGGCTGGCGGTGCTGTGGAAGTGCCCCTGGCAGGGACCAACTCCCCACACATCAGACACGTGGAGGGTGCTAAAGCCACCCAGATCAGACCCCACAACTCATAAATCACCACATCCTGGGGTGGTTCAGCTTGGAAAGGACCCGAACGTTCATCTCCTTGCCACGAGCAGGGGCACCTTCCACAGAGCAGCTTTCCCAGGGGGTCGTGCCCACCCCGAGGGCACAGGAGCAYGGCCAGGGTGTCCCACCCGGCAGGACAGGAGGGGAGCAGAACAGGGAGAGGCTCCCACAAAGCAGCAGCCCAGCAGCTCCAGGAGGCAGCCTGGCAGAGCCGTGCTCTGAAATTCAGGAGGAATTTCCTCCTGGGAGGGGTGGTCAGGCATTGGAATAGACTGTCCAGGGAGCTGGTGGAGTCACGTTCCTGGAGGTGTCCAAGGAAGGCCTGGACATGGCACTCAGTGGTCTGGGCTGGGGACAAGGTGGGGATCGGGCACAGCTTGGACTCGATGGTCTGGGAGGGCTTTTCCACCCTGGATGACCCCAGGATTCTGTGCTCCTCACGGAGCCTCCAAAGCCGCGTGGTTTCCAAACACAGGTTGGATCTGCTTGGCAAAACCTCAAACCTTGTGAGCATGAGGGAGACCAGGGAAGATGGGAACCCCTGTCCCGGGAGCCCCTGGGTGCTGGGGCAGGGCTGGGACCGAGCTGCCCACGCCGGGACGGAGCTGGAGCCTGGTCGGGCGCCCACAGCGCCTGCTCGGCTCCCGTTCGCCTCTCACCCCTGCGAGGCTCCGGCGAGCCACGAGCCGCTTTCGTTTCCTGCTTTCCTGCGGCCTCGGCGTGTTTGGGTGGCCTCGGTGTCTGTGACATGAAAGCCCCGGCTATAAACACCTCACCCCCGTCTCCAAAGGCTTCGCGGCATTTTCCTGCCCGCGTTCTCCATCCCTTTGGGAAGGCCGGGAGCGGGAGGAGCAGAGTGGCTCCGGCGGTGGCGGTGGCGGAGCTGTTCCCTGCCTGGGGACGGCCCCCAGCGCGAAGCCACCAGCGCCTCCGGAGCCCTGCTCGGCTTGCAGATGTTTATCACGGCTTGCAGATGTTTATCGCGGCTGATACAGCTGCGCTGGCTCTTTGCACAAGAGGAAGGCGAGGTTCTGCAGCGCTGAGCTGATCCCAAGCCCCGGTGGAGCAGGACCTCAAAGGGCTTTGGCATCGCTCATTCCCGGCGCTCCCGAGCACGTCCAGGACCTGCTGGCTGCAGACGGGCCACCGAGGCGCTCCCCGGGGCCAGGGTGCCCAGTTTGCCGCGCTGGTGTTGTCACAGGGCAGCGCCCACGGCGCGGCTTGGGGTAAACACGGGAGCAGCCCGGTAATTACGGCCCTAATTCAGCCAAGCATCCCCACTTAGAAGGCACCTAAGCATGTGCTTAGAGATAATTACATGCTTAAAGATCTTTCCTGAATAAGCCTGGATTTAAGGCTGTGTTTGGTGTCTCCTGTACTTAACTGTGATTCAGCTAAACACCCCCCCTCCAGCCCAAACCCGTCGGGAGGCGACTCCAGCGCTGCAAACCAAACCTCCCCGTGCCTCTCTCCACAGGCTCGCTCTGGAGATAGGAAAACAATTTTCCTCCTGATTCGTATGGCTTTGTTTTCCTGCTAGAGCTTCCCTCCCTGCGAGCCAGCGACTTCCAGGCGGTTGGGAACTGCAGGGACGTGAAATGGCTCCTCTGCCAGGCTGGGGGGAAAGCGAGACAGAAACGCCTCGGTGGAAAGCGCCCCGCTGCAAGAGGCAGGGCTGCCCCAGCTCCTCTGCTCACAGTCACTTTTTCCACTGCATTTGCATCTCTCTGCTCTTTTCTCGCTTTCCTCTCAGCAGTTTCTGCTCAGCCCCTGAGTGTGAACCCGGGGCTGTGGCTGCTGCTGGCTCTGTCCCTGCCGGGGGGTCACGGCTGCGGCCGGGGCCAGACCCCCAGCAGGACCCACAACAGGGGGAGATTGGACCCCAAAGCAGCAAAAATCACCGGGGTTGGTGAAGGATGAGGGGCTGGTTGGAACCAGCTGCCCCCGCTGTGGCTTCTGCTTTTAACATCATTTCTTTAACAAATCAGGGCAAGGCCTTGCAGGAGGAAAGGAGTTCAAGGCAGTGGTTTGGGTGTTCTGCTGCTGAAATTCCCCAGGGAGACATTCCCGGACCCAGAAATCCCAGCAGAGCTCCCCCTTCGGCTGCTCGATAATCCAGAGAGCCTGGAGACCTGCCTGGAATGCTGGCATTTTATCCAGCATTTCAGAGTCTTGCAGGGGAGTTCCTGGCACACGTCACGTGCTGGGCCATGTGTGGCTCTAAACCCCGGCTCCAGAACGGRGTGGGTCCCCCAGGCTGGGTCTCCATCAGATGTTCCCGTGTCCCCCAGACACCCCTGCCTGGCACAAGGATGCCGGATGCTGCTCCCTCTGAGCACCACCTGCCCATCGCCTCGACTCAGGCTCTTCCCACTCCCTCCTTGGCCACTGACTTTTTCTGTGGGCCACCCATCCTGAATCCGCTGGTGATTCCTGCCTTAGACCAGTGGCTCATCCAGCATTCCCAGCGGGAATTGCCCAGGAGTGAGGGCTTCAAGTGCTCTGAGCATGGYGGGAGCTCCAGCAGCTCCCCCTGTGCTCCCCCTCAAAGTGTTCCTCCATCCCTGTCCTCCGCAGCACCTTCAGCACCCTGGAGCAGGGATAATCCCTCRGAGAGAGCCCCAGGTCTTCTCCAGGCTCCCTTCCCTGCTGAGGGACAGCACAAACAGAAGGGCCCATCCTTTGGTGGCAGATCCTGGGAGCTCCAAACAGCGGTGATCCCTCGGCGGAGTGTTCCGGATGCTGCCAGTGCCGGTGCCAGTGCCAGGCCCCTTCCCAGCGCTGCCAGCCCGGAGCTCTCGGAGCTGGATGAAGTTCTCCCGGCATCCATTAGCAGCAACAAACAATATCAGCTCGCTCGTTGTTGTAGGCTGGGTTATTAGTGCTGCAGAAACAGCTCCCTGGACACCCCAGGAGCCGGCGAGATTCATCTGCGTCTCATTAGCGCAGCCTTCCCCCTCTGTTTGTTCTGCTCAAATTAACTCTGCTCCCGCAAAACGGAGAGGGAGAACCGCCCTCGCTGCCCGGCACAGCCCGGCACCGCCTGGCACTGCCCATCCCACGGCTGGCCCCAAATCCAGGGGCTCCCGATGGATGTGAGGGACTGACCCCAAGGCCAGGGCTGTTCCCACGAGCTGCTCCGTTCTCCAGCAGAATGCCCATTCCATCCGAGCTCGGAGCAGGTCTGCGGGAAGAGCTGCATCCCAAGAGGCAGAAATGCCCCGGAGTGAGGGGCGGGGGCTGCAGCTCCTCTCTGCCGCCCTGCATTTCCACCACCTCCCCCCACAAGCTCCCCGAAACATCACTGAGTCTCCTCCCCACCTCCCTCCCTGTCCCTGTCCCCTCCTGACCAGGACATTTCCACCCTTGCATCCCACAGGGCCCCGTTCCCAGGGGAGATGCTCGGGAGCATCCCTGGGTGGGACCTGCCTGCTCCTCCTGCCCACACGGCACCTGTGGCCTCTCCCAGGCTGGGTCCCACCAGGGGTGACCCCGTGTCCCCCGGGAATGTGCCCCCGGAGCAGAGGTGGCACCGCTGTGGGGTGCACAGGGCGGGAGACGAGGAGCTGGGGTGGGAATGGGGCTTTCCCGAGCACAGCACACAGCCCAGGGAATTTCGTGTTTGTGCTCACATGTCCTTAACCCCGCAGAGCCGTGAATGCTCCTGTAAAATTACATCTGTTCCTCGTCAGGCTCAGCACTTCCCTTCGGCTGCCAAAGCCGCCTGGATATTTATAAAACAAGCCAGAGCCAGCCCAGAGCCCAGGGCCCACACAGAGCACGTCTGTCAATCACAGCCAGGGAAACAGGGAGGGAAACGTGGGCACGGACCTGCCCCGCCCCGGCACCGCAGCACGCCCGGGGCTGGGGGCTGACAGCAAACAACCCAAATCCTGACCCAAACCCACACCTGGGAGAGGTCATCCCAAGGGCTGGAGATGCTGCCGTGGGATTCCAGGGTGATCCAGGCCCTCTGTACACAGTGAGGTCCGTGGGATGGACACAAATGGTCCCAACCCTCAGCATCCACAGGAAAATCCATAACAGATCTCCCCCGGGATGAACCCAGAGCTCCGTGCCCAGCAGGTGCCCACCCTGGGCTGGATCCCTGTGGTGCTGGGGTGGGATCCAGATCCAGGCGTGCCCAGGGATGTTCTTCTGAAGGGTTGGGGCCAGCAAGGATTTTTTTCACAGAAACATGGAATGGTTTGGATTGGAAGGAACCCTAGAGCTCATCCCATCCCACCCCTGCCACGGGCAGCGACACCTCTCCCTGTCCCAGGCTGCTCCCAGCCCAGTGTCCAACCTGGCCTTGGACACTTCCAGGGATCCAGGGGCAGCCACAGCTTCTCTGGGCACCCTGTGCCAAGGCCTCCCCACCCTCACAGGGAGCAATCCCTTCTCTGTATCCAACAAAACCTACTGGTTTATTTTGTAACTTTAACCCTGAGCCCCTCCAGCTCGGTGTTCAGAAAGCCAAAATAAAACCAAAGCTGAGCAGGCCTCGTGCAGGAGTTGGACTCCAACACCACCAGGCAGAGACTGGAGAGCACTGGGAGGCTGAACACCAAACTCCCTAAAGCCACCAGGCTGTTGACCTGGCGAGGTCAGGGCTCTGGAGCCTCCAGTGGAGTGACAATGGCAATTGATCCTGCTGGGGGGTTAAAAATAACCCAAAGCCACCGGCCCGGAACGCGGGGTTCAGCCGGAGTGGCCCGGTGTCCGTCAGCAGCAGCTGAGAGTCACGGGGCGTGCGTGGGACAGTGACAGCCCCTCCCCAGACTGTCCCTGCGCTGGTGTGGCCCAGTGAGGGGTGGCTTCGGCTCTGCCCGGGGGTGGGATGGCCTAATTGAGGGAGGAATGCTGGAATGTGGGCAGAGGGAGACTCCGGTGGTGAAACCACGGGGAGCTGCGACAGGGAATGGCACAGCAGGGAATGGCACGGGAATGGCACGGCAGGGAATGGCACGGGAATGGCACGGCAGGGAATGGCACAGCACACAACGCGTGCCCAGGGCTGGCCGGGCATGGCAGCTCTGCAGCCTCAGGAAAGCTTTTCCACACCACCCCAACCCCCCAGAATCCTCATTCGGAACATGGGGTCACAAAAAAAACGGGCTGGAATCTCGTCCCTCTTGCCCGTGCCGGGAAGCAGCGCTCCGGGGCTAACTGGGACGGGCTGGGCCATTTCCCCGTGTTCCTGGGCTGTGCTGGAAGTGAAGGATGAAGGTGATAAAGGGTTTATTTTAGCAGCAGCAGCAGCAGCAGCAGGCACGGAGCGCTCGGGAACGCACCGAGGCAGAGCTCAGGCAGCCCCATTCCCATTCCAGTCACGTGCCCCCAAAATTGCAAATGGAGATTTGTTACATTTCATTTGCTCCCATCCCTGGGAAGCCATTTGCGATGAGTTCACGTCTCCCAGGAGGCTCCATTCCAATCAAAGGGAAAAGAGACGAGGGAAGGAAGCTCCTTCATGGCGGCGGCAGTGATGTCTCAGAGCCGATGGCTGGGTGCCAACGGGAGCTGCAGGGCAAAAACGGGCAGCACACGGGCAGGGCTGGGACACTGCTCCAGG